>JAKNSD010000027.1:366695-435659 GCA_023525715.1 Cichorium intybus
GTCATGGCATACAGTAAATAGTCAGATAGAATATATATATATATATATATATATATATATATATATATATATATATATATATATATATATATATATATATATATATATGGCCTTTTTGTTAAGAACTACGGTGTAAGCTTTCAATAAATGTGAATTTCCCTAATTTATTAAATTTGGTCAAACTGAAGACATGTTTTGGAGATAGAGTTAACATCAATTTGTCTTTTCTACATCTTGAATTACAGTATGTTATAAAGATAGTGGATGAGAGTGACGTGAAACACGTAGAATGAAAAGTGTTTAATATGGATTTGAATACAAGATAGATAGGTCTTCAAAGCAAGGCTTCACGCATCATGTTACTAGGAAATTTATAGTTGGTGTATTTTAACTGCGCTGGTGGAGAAAACTAGGATGTTCCGGGTTTGAAATTTTCATAATGAAAACACTTGTTTTTCAACATAATAAAATTTTGGGGTCATTTAATTGTTGAGGTTATGGGTAGTAATCATTGTAAAGGATTTTATTTCGAAGTACAAAATAAATATTTCCTTCAAACAAGCATGACTAGCGATACAAAATACACTTAAACTTTTGTAAGGTCCCTAAGAACTTCATATGTATTATTACTTCATATATATTATTACAACTTAGAGAAGCATAATCATGGCACCGTGGCATACATTCAAATGGACATTGAAGACCGATTTGAGTTCATGTTCCTCTTACTTGGTTGCACGGTAATCTTTATTTTTAAATTTTACATATGCCAATGTAGTATATATATTTCCACATCGTTAGTTGATCTATTTTTATTATTTTGTAGCTACAAGAATTTTGGGACTACTGTAGGCATACCCTTATGATAGATGCGACCTACCTAGATGGTGACTTCAAGGACAACATGTTATTGGTGGTTGCAATGGACAGAAACAACCCAATTTTGCCAGTTCGCTATTCAATATGCAACAGTGAGTACATAGATACATGATCATCGTTCCTACAAAAACAACAAGATTGCATGGGCGACTTTGAAATTTTAACCTTCATATAAGATATGGAGCCACAACTATGGTGACCATTGTATATATGTTCTCGAATATTTTATTGGGTTATTATCATAAAAGCCCTTAATTTTGTAATAAATGTTCGGGCTTACCCTTTTATGTATTTTTGTTCATAAAATCCCTTAAATTTATTTAGGTTCATTAAAACCCTTAAGTTTGGCAGGAATGTTCGGTTTTACCCTTAAGTTTGACATAACAGGACACAAGCGTAAAATCGAACAATCTAGTCAAACTAAAGGGTTTTAATGAAATATACATAAATTTAAGGGCTTTTATGAACAAAAAATACATCAAAGGGTAAACCCGAACATTTCTTATAAACTTAAGGACTTTTATGACAATAACCCTTAATAAACTTATGAGTGAAGTTCGAGAGAAATGAGAAAACACAAGTATTTTTATGGAAGGTATGCAAAGCCTACAAAGTCTCAGAATTTGACAAAGTTTCTGAAACAATACGTCTTAGAAGACAAAAATAATAAGACTACTTAAAATATGAAAATCTAGAAAAATGGTCAATGGCATATTTCCAGTGTCTTCATTATAATCTTATGACATCAAACAGTGTAGAGTTCGTCAATGCGTTATCAAGAGATGCATGGAATATACGGGCAATGATGCTTGTAAAGTTCTTCAGCATGACAACGCAACGGTGGTATTCTCAACATCGTAATGGCAAAAGTGTATTTTAGATTACTAACAATGTTTACTAAGTTCTTTCATTTATAATACAATGAACTTAACAATGTTATTTGCTAATTTATGCAATGGAAATAACAAGACTTACCATATGCGACGATAGGAAGGTTGGCAAAAGAAAAAATAACAATATTGATTGGACGATGTGCGCGATTTTCAGGTTCACTGTTTGATGCCATAGACTTTGAGAAGAACGGCATAGTTGATTTCGAGAAAAGAACATGTTCATGTTTAAAGTGTCAATTGTCTGGCTTACCTGGTGGGAATGTGATAGTCATATTAACATGTTTAAGATATAGAGACTGTTTCGAGATGGCTATCAAAGCCTATCATACAAATTATTACCACCAAACATATAAGAAGTTACTAAAACCACTTTAGTTACATTATGAATGGGAGAAGTCTGATGGTTTGATGATTATTAAACATTGATAATGGGCAAACGTCAACATGATACAACAACGAGAAACAATGATTGTATTTTCTTACAATGGGAAGGTTAGACCATAGAAGAGTGTTGTAAGACCTTGTACCTGGAATGAGCAAGTTTGGATTTAAAGAAGTTGGTTTTGGGAAAACCTGGAGATAACGACGCTATCTATGGAGATAGTATCGCTATTTAGCAAAAGCATGTTTTTAAAATTTGTAGAGATAGCGACGTTATCCGCCGCTGTGTGCACAAAACCCTAGATCTCAGTTTTTGGGCCATATTTAAGGGCTTTAAACCCTAGGAGCCATCATTTCCACCCTTTGTAGCCTCTAGAACCCTCTCTCTCTCTCTAGCCTCATTTGGTGATTTCAAGTCCCATAATTATCCTTGGAAGATTTCTTGAAAAAGAAGAAGAATAAGGTGTTGTTGGTGTAATGAAGCTTTTCTACTTATGGGAATCAACAAGATCTTTTGTTCTGGACGCTTGTAAGTGGAAAGTCTCCATTTTTTATGATTAAAAGCTTGATCTTATTGGTTGGGTTGCATATTATGGCATTAAATGGAGTAAAGGTCCCTTTGTTGTGTTGTATATGGATTGGAATGGAAAAAGGTCTAAAATTTAAGTCCCTAGAACCTTCTTTGAAGCTTTTGAACTGATCTTTGGAGTAACCCGAGCTCCCTTGAGTGATCATGGATCGTTTCACTTTTGGACCTTAGTGTGAGATTTGACATGCATGGGTCATGCATGTCAATAAAGTTTGGATTTTTATGAAGTTTCAGACTTATTAGACGTGTCTTGGAGAGTATTCTCCCCTGTCTTATAGGATTAAATGCTTAATAAAGTTTTGGAAAGTTTTGTAGATAGCGACGCTATCCATCGCGAAGACCCTGATCTGTTTTGATGATAGCGGTGCTACTTTGAGCAGATAGCGACGCTATCTCAGTGTTGACTGTTGACTTTGACCGTTGACTTTTGACCGATGACTTTGATCAATTAACTTTTAGGTCAACTTGGATGGATTAGAGTTTTGGACCGTAGGATCGGTTTTGGGTCCTTCGGGTTATTGATTTACAACTTTGTGATAAGTTAGGAGTTCGTGTAGTTTAGCACGTTAGGATATCGGAAGCATGCGACTTGAGGTTGCGGATCAGGTGAGTTTTCTCATTATACTATGGGTGATATTACATGTGTAGGTAGTCTTATTTCACTATTTGTAGCGACGTGTGTTTAGGTTGGACGTGTCTTATGAGGTTTGATTGTTTGATCGAGTTTATGGACCCGTTGGGTCAAACTGCATGCTTAGGCTTCTATGCTGCTATGTGTTAGTCGTTGGATTCATTATTGCAACTGAAGAATGATGGCAGATCGGGGAAAGCTCGAGAGCTGGATGGATCAGGGAAAGCTCGAGAGCTGTACGGATTGGGGCAAGCCCGGGAGTCCACGAATGATACAACGAATGTGACAATTGTAAATTTTGGTCAACGAATGTCAACTGTAGTCAAACGAAGCATACGTTAAACCATATATTGAAAAGTAATTTTCCATGATATTACGATGTATTATTAGATATTATAATACTACGTACGCTAATTCAAAACAATTATTGATTAAACGTCGAAAATACGAACAGTAAACTACTGTAGCGTAAAAATTCGATAATCGTACAATTATTATTTTGAGAATAATAATATTCACAAAACGATCTACTCGTAAATACGAACCTGTGGATATATAGAATGTCGAAAACAGAGTTCGTACGCGAAAGTTACAATTATTAAACCGCTGTGAACGGATAAATGTACACAGGGTTTGGACTCAAAATACAAAACGAGGTGCCCTAAACATCAAAAATAGGATAACGGAACATATATTATGAATCGTAATATTGTCTAGTATTTAATTTCATAGCCAAACATATTTTTCGGTAAAATGCCGAAAATCGCGTAATCGGAAGAATACTGCGCTTAAACGCGTATTTCATCGTCTAACGAGTTATGATTCAATTTAAATAAATGTTTAACAATGTTTTTATACATAATATTTATTTATAAGATCATTTCTCCATATATATATATATATATATATATATATATATATATATATATATATATATATATATATATATATATATATATATATGTGTGTGTGTGTGTGTGTGTGTGTGTGTGCCAAACGTTTTATTTATTTTATAAAAATACCCATTTTTATAAACATGACATAATTTATATAAAAAAAAATAACCCACTCTACCCCCCCACCCCATCGGCTGAAATCCCTCAAAGAAATCACCACAATCTTGGGTACTATTGAAAATCCTAGGTTTTAAAGTCTAGAAGTGATTTTATTTAATAAACAAATGACATAAATAAAATAATAATGATAATATATTTATACCCCTTCAAACCGTCACCATCCTACACCATCTCAACATCCACCATCTTTGCTCCCATACTCCTAAACTAGAAAGGGTGATTTCGAGAAAAATAATAAACTAACACTTATACCTTACTTCCCTTATATATATATATATATATATATATATATATATATATATATATATATATATATATATATATATATATATATATATATATATATATATATATATATATATATATATATATATATATATATATATATATATATATATATATATATATATATATATATATATATATATATATATATATATAGGGGTGGGTTCAACATAGAACCATTTTTATGCATAGAACCATAGAACCACATTATCAACCATTAGATCAAATAATGAGGACTAGGGTTATGATTGTCATTTAACAACTACTTAATTAAAAAAGGAAACATAATCAAAATTGATAATCTGTTAATCATAAAAGGAATAAAAACAAATCCCTTAATTACAGGAAATCTGTTAATCATAATCACGAACTCAATCCTAAACTCAATGCTAAACTAGACGTCAAGAACATCACGAAGTGATAATCAAGACAAAAAGATGGAAACAGAGGATCGTATTGAACCTGGACCTGAATCAGAGATTGAAAGCAACAATTTTTCATCAAACTCAATCCTAAACTCGACGTCAACAACATCACGAGCTGATAATCAAGACCAAAACATGGAAATAGAGAATACGATCAATATTGAAGCTGGACCTGAATCAGAGATTGAAAGCAACAATTTGTCATCAATTCCGAGTGAAAAACCTTCTACATCAATAAATGTTTCTAATATTAAAGGTGATTTATATCAATGATCATTCTTAAATTTTCTGCTGTTCTTCGTAGATGTTCATTAATGAACATGAGATATTAAACTATTTGGTCAATATCTGTTCGGTAGATGTTAGTTATAAATGTTCACAAACTGATAATCTGTTAATCATATTAAACATTTACGAACATTACTTCTTCTGATAATCTGTTAATCATATTAAACATTCGTATTTGTTCAACAACCTGTCATTGTTCTTAAATATTTTTGATGTTCTCTTATTCTATCTGATCTCTGTACATCTTCATAGATGTTCGTTAATGAATATTTACGAACATTACTTCTTCCGATGAACATTCTTTATATATGTTCGTTAATGCATATCTTCATAGAACATTGTTTACTGTAGACAAAGTATATCTTCATGTATGTTCATTATGTATATTCGTTAAATAACATGTTTGTTCATTGTGTAATTATGTATGTTTGTTAATGAACATAATAGAATATTATTGACTGTACGTTTATTATCTATGTTCATTAACTAATCTATGTTCCTTATGTATGTTAGTTAACAGTTTATGTTCGTAAATGAGCATCATAGAACATTATTGTTTGTAGAAGAAGTAGATCCTAATGTATGTTCATTAATGAACATGATATAACATTATTTGACTGTTAATGAACATATTTTAACAATGAATATCGTTCTATCATGTTCATTAATGAACACATCACAATGAACATGCATAATTGATCTATTCCAATATATATGTTCATTAACGAACATAAGTAACATTCATATTTCTGTTTTTCTAAATCTGTGGTCATATGCAGGTATTAGAAAAGATATATCACCGGGGGGCACTGTTTATTACTATCCAGTTGTTAGTGATGAAATCAACATGGAAGAAGGTCAATTGTTCGATAATGTGTTTGATTGTGAAAGCAAATACACAAAATATTCTGAAGAAGGAGGTTTTAGTGTTCGAAAAGATTCAATTAAAAAAACAAAGTCGAAAGGAATTGTTACTTTTAGATATATGTCTTGCAACAAATCAGGAATATCAGAATGTTCAAAATACGATACACTCAATGTTGGAAAAAAGAAACGAAAATCAACATCAAAAAAATGGATTGTCCTGCAATTGCACATTTCAAGTTGGATCGTGAGTTAAACAAGTATATTTTATACAAGTTTGAGAAGAAACATAACCACAAGTTATTTACTTCGGATAGTGTGCACCTCTCAAAGAATAAGCGCAAATTAGAGTTTACTGACGAGAAATTTATAAATGATCTACGTGCATGCAACATTGGACCAACAAAAGCTTATTCCTTGATGAAGACATTAAAGGGAGGATACAAAAAAGTTCGTGGAACAAAAGTTGATTACAAAAATTGTGCAAGGGATTTGAACTTATATATTGGGGATAATGATTCGGAAATGACAGTGAATAGAATGATTAGTAGGAAGCAAAACGTACAAAATTTCTCCTTTGATCACCTTGTTGTTGATGATGAGTTGCGTGGGTTATTTTGGGCAGATGAAACTTCAAAAGCAAACTATAGAGAATTTGGAGACTTGGTTTCATTTGATGCAACATACAACACAAACAAGTAAGATTATATACATCATGTAATTTTACATCAATAATGAACATGCAAGTAAACAATGTAATTTCTGAACATTTTAATAATGAACGTTATAAATTTCAATAATGAACATATGTATGTTCAGTAATGAACATATAAATGTTCAGAAAATCAACTTTTTTATGTTCATTACTGAACATACATATATTCGTTATTGAACTTTATAACGTTCATTATTGAACATATATACAAACAATTACTAATATTAAGATTCTATACCCTGCAATTTCACATCATTAATGAACATGCAAAACGTTCTTTTTTGAACATAAAAATGTTCATTCCTAAACATATTATGTACATTACTGAACATACAATTGTTCATTAATGAACATACACATGTCAATATATAAATAATTCATTTTTAATTTTTTTTGTTACTCAGGTACAACATGGTATTTGTACCATTTACAGGGATTGATAACCACAAACATTCTGTTAGATTCGGTGCGGGATTACTTTATAATGAGACTGCTGATTCTTATACATGGTTATTAAGATGTTTTATGGATGCATTTGGTAAAGAACCAAATATTATTATTACTGATCAAGATGCGGCAATGAGAAAAGCAGTAACAACAGTTTTTAAGACAGCACGACACAGACTATGTATGTGGCATATTGGTCAGAAACTTAAAGATAAGGTAATTGTGAATGGGGTGGGATGAACATAGAACCACTTTTTATCCATAGAAGAATAGAACCATATGTTCAGTAATGAACATGCACTATGTTCAGTACTGAACATACGTATATGTTCATAAGTGAACATATTTATATATGTTCACTAATAAACATATACGTATGTTCAGCTCTGAACATATGTATGTTCAGTACTGAACAAACTGCGTGTTTAGCAATGAACATGTGTTTCTATGCTTCTATTGATAAAAAGTGGTTCTATGTTGATGCTCCCCCAATTGTGAATTTTTAATATTTTAAATAATGTTCATTTATTAATCTAAATATTTACTTGGATTCAGGTGTCCCCTCAAATTTTGGCTACTGATTTCAAGAAGCGTGTGCTATCTTTAATTTGGAATAATAATATTGATTGCACTGAATTTGATAATATGTGGAAAGATTTGATGGAGGAATTTAAACTAGATGAAAACAAGTGGCTAACGGACATGTTTTCAATAAGGGATAGATGGGTACCAACATATTTCAAAGATATACCACTATCGAGACTAATGAGGACGACTTCTAGATCTGAAAGTGAAAATTCATTTTTTGGTTTATATTTGAACAATAAGTTGAATCTTCTTGGTTTCACATCTTCATTTGAGGGGGCAATGGAAAAACAGAGAAATACACAGTATGAAAACAACTTTAATTCAGAAATAAACTTTCCTATCATGGAGACACGTCTGCAAATAGAGAAGCATGCAACAAAGGTGTATACAAATGAAATATTCAAAATTGTGCAACAGGAAATTATTGATTCTGTTTGGTTGTGTTCACATGATTCAATTCAACAACATGGTGACGTGGAGGTGTGCATAGTAAAAGATGAACGGAAAATTTCAATAACAAAAGAAATTGGAGAATTTGATGATGAGAATGAATATGAAGATGGGAATTTGGAATCAAATGAACAGGTCACAGAATACAAGGTAATGAAACAGCATAATATATGTTCATTAATGAACATCTTATATGTTCATTAATGAATATATAAGATGTTCATTAATGAACATAATATATGATCATTAATGAACATCTTATAATTTTTTATGATCAGATTAATAGTTTTCATTGTCTTTTCTCATGTAGGTTGAGTTTAATAACATTCAACAAACAATCGAATGCTCATGTAATTTCTACTTACACCAAGGGGGTTTTTGTCGACACATCTTTTGTATAATGAAGCTAAAAAAGATTGGAATTATTCCAGAAAAGTACATATTAAGAAGATGGTAGAAGGGTATTATCTCTTCTGAACAATTGCAAAAGACATATACATATGGATACACTACTGGATTATGTAGTGAAATGGTAAATGATGCATATAATATATTCCAAGAATGTATTGATATGGCATCAAAAGATCCAGATTCAATGAAACAATTTGTTGAGCAGTTGATAGAGATAAAGGGTAAAATGGAGACATGTGAATCAAATACAAAAACAAAAACCAAGGATGAGCGACATGAAATTCTTATTGGTGTCCCAAAACCAGATGCCGTTAATATACATAATCCATCAAACATAAGGACAAAAGGTTGTGGTAATAATAAAATGATTAAAGGAGCTAAAGAGAAAGCAATTGAAAAGTCAAAAAAGGAAGAAAGAGAATGTCATTATTGTTCTAAATTTGGACATCATGACTACATAAATTGCCCAACAAGGAAGGAAGATGAGAAGTTGGCAAAAGAAAAAAAAAGGAAGGAATATGAGAAGTTGGCACAAGAAAAAAAAAGGAAAGAAGATGAGAAGTTGGCACAAGAAAAAAAATAGGAATATTATTGATTGTATGTTTGTTAATGAATATGATAGAATATTATTGACTGTATGTTCATTAATGAACATGATATAACATTTTTTTACTGTTTAAAAGTTGTTCATTAATGAACATGTTCAATATTGACCTTAAAAAGTAAAAAAAAAAACATGATCTAAAACATTAATAAACGTATTCATAGAACATTATTTATGTTTTTGATGGGTCATATTAATATTTGGTTACTTTTTTTTGTTTTTGACTCTATGTTTAAAATGTTCATGTTTTGAATGTTTAAGTTATTTATGTTTATGTTACTGCATGAACATCTTCATTAACGATTATCATGTGTATTTGGATGTGTCATTGTTATTATATGTGTATGTATATTTATGATTGTGCATGTTAGCTGTCTTTTGGAACATGTTCATTAAAGACTTTCAATATGTTTTTTTTTTGCTTTTTTAAGGTCAATATTGAACATGTTCATTAATGAACAAATTTTTAACAGTCAAATAATGTTATGTCATGTTCATTATTTTATTGTTAAAAGTTGTTCATTAATGAACATTAAAAAACAATAGAATTTTTTTCATAATCATAAAATAACTACATGTTTATTATATGTCATTAAAGAACACATTTTAACAATGAATATCGTTCTCTCATGTTCATTAATGAACACATGCCAATGAACATGCATAATTTATCTATTCCAATATATATGTTCATTAACGAACATAAGCATAAACAAATAAACACGGTCATAAACACACATACACACATAATGAAAATAACACATCCATACAGATAAACACAGTCACAAACATACATACACACATAATAAAAATCACACATCCATACAAAATAAATAGTTACACAAACATTGCTAATTTTGTATTAAATGTTTGAATATTCAAAGTCACAATCACTTAACATCATGTTCCAAAATGTTCCAAAAAAGAAGTCAAAAACTACCATAGTTAACAGTATTAAAAAAAACATAGACAATATTAGAAAAACAAATCAATGATGATCTAATTCAAATCTTTGATAACGTATCTTCTTTGCTTTTGCTCTTATTTCATTCAACTTCTCTTTTGATAACTTGGCAAATTCTTCAGATTCTACAAGAATCTTCTCTTTCATCATATTTTCATTTGACATCAACATTTTTGTAGCATACTTTCGTCGCAAGTTGTTCAATTGTTTCTGTTGTTCGCTCGATTCCAAGAAAAAACCAGACTGCCATTTCCCATCAGTTGTGCCATCAAATGTCTCCATGTGACGCATCAAGAAAACACCACAATCAACTAAATTCTCTTTCGTTTTCCATTCAAAATCAAGAGCTATAAGTTTGCATTTTTTCAACGCATCTACCATCTTGTGACCAACTGACTCAAGATACCGAATAAACAAGTACTTCTGAAAAATTATATAAACACATAAAACATTAGTTTAAAATGAATAATATAAAATTAAACATATGAAAAATTAAATTATATAACTGATTGAAAAAAATATTACCAAATTCACAGGAAGCATACGATAATGATTGGTTGAATTGTTTCTCCTTTTGATATTGTCAATCAAAATAAACACAGGCTTTCTCAAATCAAAAACAATCAAGTAGTAATGCCCACTTTGATGAATAGGGAAGAAAACCTGAAAAAAATCATAATTTATAACATACACCTTACAACATAGTCATTCTTTAACATAATATAAATACTATTTACAGATGTGCATTAATGAACATCTATACATTTGTATTAATGAACACGTTCATTAACGAACATGTTTATTATTTGAATCTACCAAATTGAAATGGTGAAAACGCTTGGTATTTTAATGACATTTCTGTTACTTGGTATATTTTTTAAAGAACAAAGTTCTAATAAGAAGTTATGAATATAGGATGCTGTGATGAACACATTAGTAAAACTATGTTTCTGTTGCTTGCATTTGACCTAATTATAATGGTATACTTTATGTTCATTATTGAACATGTTTTAAAATGTTCATTATTGAACATGTTTATTAAAAATGTTCTTTATTGAACATTATCTAAAGCCATGTTCATTATTGAACATTATATAAACGAATGTTCATTATTGAACATTTTTAATAATGTTCATTGTTCATTATTTACCTTAAATAAAACATTTTCATTGTTGAACATTTACAGATTGGCAAAAACATGTTTTATAAGTTAAGAAAAACTACATGTTCAGTGTTGAACATTAATGTTCAGTGATGAATAACTACATGTTCAGTGCTGAACATGAATGTTCATTATTGAACAGTTACATACTAAATAATGAAAAACTACATGAAATGTATACTTACCAGATCCACTTTCTGAAAATCTTGAATCTCAACGTCATGCTTCATATCTTCTTCAAGTCCACGTTTAAATAGCGGATAGTTGATGCTAATTAGATCCTTTAAGCTCTCGTCGCTAAGAGATGAGAACTATTCAAAAATATAAAAACATTATATTAATTTTAGTTAACATTATAGATTTAATAAAAAAAATATAAGTAAACATATAACTTACAATTGAACCAATCTTGAAAAAGTAACGATAAGGAGAGGTATCGGCTTTTAATCGATTATCCAAATTCAAAAAGTGACTCCACATATCAATGACACTGCTATACAACCATGATGGAGGATAGAAGCTCTCAAACACTTGCCTAAAAAGATTGTACCCACTTTTTGTTTTCAGAATAGGTTCACTGTAAAAAAATAATAATTAGAAAATCATTAATAAACGTAGTAACAAATAAATTATATATTCCATCTTACTTGACATCACCCATCAATGCATACAATCTATTCGACACCTTCTCTTCCTCTATTGTCAGTTTTGGACTCATAGATGTAACCCTTAATACAAATGGTGACTTAAAGACAGCAGGAGTTTTTATTTGCCTTTTGTTGACAACTAGCTTTTTCCTGCTAATTGGAGCTTCAGGTTGAACCTCATCTTGTGAAATATTGAGATCAAATGATGGCATCAGAGACTTTTCCTTGTTTTCCATTTACTTTTTCGCTTCAATGTTTTTACAACTTTTGATAACTTCTTCCAGAAGTGTAGGAGATAGTTCAAAAGGTACAGGTGACTTCATAACATCATGTCTTTTTGGACTTTGAGCAGGAGTTTCAACTTCTTCATCAACATGTCTTCTTTGAGGTCCAAATTCAGAATCAAATTCAATCAGTAGAGATAACAAATTGTTATCTTGAGGTTCATCTTCTAAGGCTTTCAATATCAACGAACGTAATTCATTTTTTCTTTCCTTCAGATTGTTAAATTTTTTCACTAAATCTTCACATTTGACCTACAACAAAATGATAATATTAAGTAAATAACATTTAATAAACATGGGGCAGGATCAACATAGAACCACTTTTTATCCATAGAACCATAGAACCACTATGTTCAGTACTGAACATGCATATGTTCAGTACCGAACATACATATGTTCAAAAATGAACATACATATATGTTCATTAATGAACATATATAATATATGTTCGCTAATGAACATATACGTATGTTCAGCTCTGAACATATGTATGTTCAGTACTGAACATATGCAAGTTCAGTACTGAACATTATCTAAAAGCAATGTTCATTATTGAACATTATATAAAGGAATGTTCATTATTGAACATTTTTAATAATGTTCATTGTTCATTATTGAAAATATATACAAAAATGTTCATTATCAAACATGTTTGATAATGTAAATACCTCTTGTAATTCAGGTTCCACAATAACATCATCTATGATAGGGCATCTACCAAAACCTCCAGATTTTTCTTCAAAATTTTCACGTTGACGAAGAATCATAATATCCCAAGACGAGATTGCGGGTAGTCCTCTTGGAAAAGGTTTTACCGTGAAATGGGTATAGTAAAGATATATCAACTGTAAACATTATCATTTGAAAATTTTATTAGTATATATTAATCAATATAAAAATCCATGTAACTACTAATAATTAATACTATAGAATAAAAAATATACCGATAATATACTAATCGGCCCGGTAAATGTAGAATTTGGATCATCCCTTTTCCAAGTCTGTTTGCAATTCTTCAACGAAGTCATAATATAGCCACACCAATCAAAATCAGATATGTCTACATTGCCTAACATGTAGGGGACGATTGTCGTTTTACATGTACCACCTGGATAAGTCTCGATCAACGAATTTACTATTAAAACAACAAAGTCAATCTTGAATATCATATCTGCTAATGAAGAGGTACTTATGTTTATGTAAATATCACTCGTCTTCATTGCTTTATTGTCATATACATCTCTCCACTGCCTTAAAATGTCATTGTCATGTTTGCATGTAGGAATAGAAAATATATATTTACCTCCGTTCCTTAACCCTGTCATTTGATGTATCCTTTCAGCAGAAACTTCAATAAAACCATCTTCAAGATTGATACGCATAGTCTCTGTATCAAAATGATCAACAACATAATATCCTAGACGTGTTGCAACACCGTTTATCTTCATTCCAATTAAAGACCCAAAACCCATTTCCTGAATAGCATCAAGTTGATCATCATTCAAAGTACCCATTGCTGAATAAAGTGACTTTGGGTTTGTTCTACATGATATTATGTTCTTTGGGACAAAAACCCTAGTTATGCTAGTAGTAGATTTTTTTGTTTTTTTAATGATTATCTTGGAATCGATTGGTACATCAAACATCTTGCTACCCTTCTTGACCTTTGCTGATTTATCAGATCTTTTAACATCCTGAATATCTTCATCTTGTCCTTTCCTTTTCTTTGTAATCTTCAAATAACCTTTCTTCATACTTGAGATATCTGTTAAGAACAACAATTTAACTAATCAGTGCTGATTATTACTAAGGAACAAAATAAAACATAAAAATGTTCATTAATGAACAATCATATGTTCATTAATGACATGAAAATTGCTAAAAACCTTAAAAAAAGCTTAAATGCATGTTTAAGATCAAATGAAACAAATCTCAATATGAAAACAATTTGATGAACGATAGACTTCAATGAACACATCAGAAAAGAATATGAACAGTCTTCAATGTTCATTATTGAACATGCTTCAATGTTCATCAGTGAATATTTAGTTTATTGCTGTACAATCACATGAACAGTGCTACAAAACATTAAAAAAAGTTTAAATTCATGTTTAATATCAAATGAAACAAATCACAATATGAAAACAATTTGATGAACGACACACTTGATCAGAAAAAAGATGAACATTCTTCGATGTTCATTATTGAACATTCTTCGATGTTCATCAGTGAATATTGACTTTATTGCTGTACACTCTTCCTATATTACTTATTATTTAAAATGTTTGATGATTCCTTACTGAGTATTCAAACAATCACGTAACATATTTCAATTTTTCAAAAAAAAAAAAGCAAACAAATCGAAATATTAAGAAACGAGATAATAATATAACAAACTGATTTCAGTAAACAAATACAATTAATAACTTACATTTAAGTCAAAATCAACTTAGAGTGAATGTAATAATCCGATTGAATCTCCAAAAACTCAGAAACGATCACGAACAAAACCCTAACTGATATCGGTAATGTGATCTTCACTGAACCAGACTATGAACTATTATCGATCAAATCAACTGATTATACTTCTTTAACTTCATGATTCGATAAAAAGAAATCACGATAAATCACCATTTGATCCGATTAACTTGATATGGAATAGATTGTACCAGATGAATTGGAATCAAACGAGGGAGGGAAAACTGAAATTGACGAAGATTGTACGTAACTATAATCAAAGTTTGTAAAATGACCAAACAGCCCCTCCGTGTTTAGTTTTTAATTATCAGTAATTTTTTTTTAATTTTCTTCTTTAATCACAGCCATTGATCACTTAATCCAATGGCTTAAAAGGTGGTTCTATGGTTCTATGTGTAATTAGGGGTTCTATGTTGATCCTTCCTCTCTCTCTCTCTCTATATATATATATATATATATATATATATATATATATATATATATATATATATATATATATATATATATATATATATATATATATATATATATATATATATATATATATATATATATATATATATATATATATATATATATATATATATATATATATATATATATATATATATATATATATATATATATATATATACTAGTTGTGTACCCGCCCAATGCGGCGGGAAGCATATTGTTAGGGGCAAGCATCACGTGTTTCGGTTCGATGTTTCGTTAAACCATATATGAAATTTGCAATTACATGACTTATTGTGTGAGACATAACTAACACAATTTGAGGACCCTACGGTTCCGTTCAATCGAAAAGCCGTATAGTTTAATAAATTGTGTGAGAAGTAACTACCGCAATTTGATAAGAAATCAACAAAATTATATACGAATGAACCATATATGAATTTTGGAATAATACATGACTCATTGTACATTATTAATCATACAATACCTCTTTATACACCACGTGATATTACATTATTAATCATACAAACTTTGTTCATTTAGAACATTAATAGATAAAGGTCAATTCACCAATATATAGCTATGCAAAAAATTAACAACCGTTCATTTCTATAATTTCAATTAATCACGATCACCATGTTTGTAAATTCGATATTACACATGGTTAATCTCTGTAATTTTGTGAAACACAGATTATTTATGTAGTTTTGGTTTCAAGCAAAACTTTTAGAAATTAGAAACCGTTAAGATTTATCATTACAATTTCAAAAACCATAAAATTAAAGATCTTAATTAAAATACATCACATGTGCATGGTTTTACAACAATCTACAGTCAAGAAAAGAAATACACATGAACGTTATATAAAACCAAATTATATAACCGAATTCATCGTATGTTTTCTGTTTAAATGGCAATCGCATTGTTTTTATGTTATTACCATGTCATAATGTTGTCTTAAATATACATTGATATTTTAAAAAATGTCTCAAACAGAATAAGATTGTATATCTGAATGCTAGTAAAATTTTATGATTATTAACCATGAAAATTAGTTTCTAAGTTAAAATAATAAAACATTGTAATCGTAAAAACAAAAAAAAAGTATAACATTATATTTGTACTGATTAATCCATTAACACTTAATCGCATATTGTATTTAATTTCTACTATTCACCATATATTTATATTTTTCGTTTCTCTTGACGTAAAAGGAACTCTAATATTCTTGTCGTAATTATACTAAACAACTCCATACATCTAAACAATTGAAATCGATTTAATCATTTTTTGATAAATAACCTTTTCAAACAACACCGCCTAAGCCCTTCTACAAAGAATCTACTAATTTAGTCAAGAAAAACGACACTGGCTGTTAATATTAATAACCCAAATTCAATTGTGTCAAATAACTAATAGCCACAATTCTTTATTTTAAGGAACAAAACTGGATAAACATCTTTGTTTGCAATAACTCGAGTAAATAAATAAATAAAATTCAACAAAATTTTACTTATTCTACATTCACGAAGCTTTAAAGTGCTCTGGCAGTAGATGGTAATATTGCTTTCCCTGCGACAAAAAAACACCCATATTAGAACTTAGAAGCAAATCTCTTTATGTTGCAGGCTTCTTTACCAAGGTGCAACTACCATTGTATGATTTACAACTCATTTAAGCAAGCAATTCACAGTAAACACTAAATAGAACACTTGTTAATATTTAAAGTTCATTTAACCTTGAAAGTCAACGAAAATGCTGCTTCCAAAAATGTTAAAAATGAGAATATTTGGAAATTGAATACCTTTGTTTGCGAGTAGATATGATAACATGGTCTAGGTTTTGCATAAGAATTGTGATGTTGTCATACCATATTAATATAGTCACCTCACAAAATAGCGATATATTTGTATTAAATTGTTTATTATAACATCCTACTTTCATCACATACAAAGCAATTCTCAATGGTCTAATTGAATAATATTATTCGAAATATAATGCATTTAAAAGAAAAAAATGACTAAATCTGACATAAATTCATTAAAATTAATAGTTCCTTCATGAAAAAAAATTAACAGTAAATCGTGTGGGGAATCATATTGAGACAGCTTGTAGGCAATTCAGCAATTCGATCAACAAGAAAACAACAAGGTTCAGTTGTTCATTTTAATCAGGGGCTAAATGCAAGTACATTGCTATTTCTAGCATTTATCCAAATTAGGGGCTAAATGCAAGAAATAGCAATGTACTTCCATGTGATTACCCGGCACTGAAAACCCACACGGGCTAAACCAAGTGAAGTAATTACCCAACATGCCCCTGTAAAAACGAACATCACCAACAGAAAACACCATGAGTAAAAGGGCAAATTTACCTTGAAAACTTTCATATAAAGACCACATCTTTTCAAATTTATTCATTATAATTGGGATGCACAGTCATATACTTTCACCTACATATCATTCGAACACACACAATCATATACTTTCATATAGACACAGTCACATACTTTCAAATAAAGACAGTAACATATTTTCACATAATATATACACACATACTCATCGCTAGTTCTTGCATTATAATACAACGACTAAAAAAGAAACAGTAATATACTTTCATTTTTTCATCTTACTTTCATTTCTATTTCTATTTTTTTTATTCTTTTAATCCTTTTCCTTTTTTAAGCATTTACTTTGAAAGTACAATGCTATTCAAAACCAACCTTGGAAACTAAGAAGAAGCCTTAAAAAGGAAAAATGGTTTCTAAAAATGGAAACTCTTAAAATTAAGAGGTCCACACGTAAGATGTTATGTTAGATGAAAAAAAATAACATAATTATTATCGGTAAAAAAATAAAATAACATTGCTATTATTGGTAAAAAAATGTGTTATGTTGCTCTTATCGTAAAGAATATAAGTGTGTCGCTATTATGTGTAAAAAAGTTAAGTAAATGGCCCATATTAGTAGCAAAAGTAAAGTACGTTGCTATTCCCCGCAATTTTCCCATTAATAAATGCTACTTAAGATCATTGGAAGTTTGGAAATACATGAACCTGGTGAGGAGCTTCCAGCTGTTTGCGAAGATCTTCTAGTCTTGATGTCTGCATACTTCCGGTCAAGAAGAAAACATAACAGGGATGAGGACATTTTCGTCATTTGGCATTGACAAGAGATCGAGAGTGAGTCTAATACGTGTTCGATTAATTAGGAATAAAAAACAAAATAGTAGTGAGGATATATGGCTAGTTCTTGAAGCTCCTTGCTTGCTGCCATTACTGACTCCATTAAAGATATTCTATGGTTCAAATTTTCGACCTCCTTTTTCTCATACATATGATAAAACAAACCAAAAGTAAGATTAAATATAGTTTTTTAATGGTTGTTATTGAGAAGGAATTTAAGAAATGTAGGATGAAGTTGGAGATACTTTTCACATGCATATGAAGAAGTTGTTCTGATAGAAATTTGTCTTCCTCTTTGTTGGTTTCAAAGATTATTTGAGCAAGCTTGTCTTCAAGATCTCTCTTGGCCTCTTCAACTTTTGTATCATCATATACCATGTCGACTTTGGTGAAAAGTAAAAGATAAAACAATAAGGAAACATAATTTGCGATATAAGTAAGATTGGACTATATTTGTGTATTGGAAGGACTAAATGCTTCATTAATGGCAGAATCTGCAGACTGCTGGAACTTTTTTGCTTAGATAAAATGAATTATAAAATGTAGAAGCCGATGATGATATCCAGACCTATAAAATCACAAAACACCCAAATCGGTTAACATTAAAAATCAAAAGCAATTATGGTTTATTCTATTCAGATCAAACCAAACCCCGTTGTGTAATTGTGGTTCCCAAATCGTGCAAGCTCCAAATCGAAATTGACTGAATATCGTGATGTGTAAATTAATCCAACAAATTGATCGATTAGAATAGCTACTGAATCTTTGTATGTGGTCGTACATACCAAGTCGTATTCTTGGTACCAGGTGCTACTCTTCGTCCACAAATGCAAATCGAGAAAATAGCAATTCGAAATTTACTGAAATTCATCACTGTAATTTGGAATTGGGCGAATTGCAAGCAGTCTTAACAAATCTTATGAGAAAAGAGAGAGATTAGCGGTTTGGGAAATCATGGGACGGTGGGGAATCGTTTCCAAAATTCGTCCTCTTCTTGTGTACGATGGCGACTCGTGGTGGTGGCGTGTGTGTGGAGGAGAAAGTGGCAGCGGCTAGGGGTTGTGGAGAGCAGAGACTCACACGGTGTGCCTGCTTTGGTGGTGCGATAGATGTAAAAGGGTTTCAAGGAGAGAGAGAGAGATATGGGGAATTCGATTAGGGAAGAGCAGGAGATTTCGATTTTGATGATCGCTGAGGGCAGCGGAGAAGGGGTGTGACAATGGTGAAATATGACCAGGGTATGTAGGTAAGACCCGTCGGAAACAGAGAGACGAATACGGAACTTCAGTTTCAAGTGAAATCAAAATTCGAGTATAAAGACCGAGATTTAGGGACAATAGGACGGGATTGAAACAATATATGGATTAGCACTTGTACTCTATGCATAAAAAATGGGATCTCTTTTATATATATATATATATATATATATATATATATATATATATATATATATATATATATATATATATATATATATATATATATATATATATATATATATATATATATATATATATATATATATATATATATATATATATATATATATATGATGCATCCAAACTCATTTAAGACCAAAGATCTCCCAAACAGTCTCTCCATTCTCTCTAATTCACGGCACACACACACCACCACTCCACCACCTTTCCACCATTCCGCCACCACCTTGAACCACCGCCAGCCACAACTTTCCACCACCATTATTCGTTTTCAGACGTTTTTCAAATCTTTTTGGTAAGTTAGTTTCCTTTAGTGATTTTAAACATTATTACACCACTTTTATCCTTTTTACGCACACTAACATCTACGTAAAACCATTGTGTAATAGTTTTGTCCAAGGGTCCTTCGAGCTACAAGGCTTAGATCTTCGTTCCTACCGTAAATCTCCCGAGATCAACCTTATTTCTAGATAAAGCACGCTTCAAGGGTGAGTTCATACCCCTCATTTTCATATTTTCTAAACGTTTTGGGGGAGAATACAAGTTCATATGTTAAAAATGATGATTTACACAAGATTATATATGTTTATATGTAATAAATAACGATTTACACAAGTTTATAAAACTGGTAGTTGTGTAAAAACGTTTTTGACATGAAATATGGTTAGATCTATGTATTATAAAAATTATGACATATTATGTTTGTGTAAAAGTTACAAAACTATAAATAAAGTGTGTAAAAATACTAGATCTTTGACATGAACGTCATAAGAACGAAAACTAGTAAAAACTACGTTTTCGTAACCGAAAATACTACTTTCTAGCAAAAATGGATATAACCAAGTTATTACACCATTTTTGTGGGAAATATCTTAAAAGATGATATTTATAATCATTTGAATGAGTTATTTCGTTATTATTCGTAAAAATATGATTATCACGACGGAATACTAAAAACAGACTATTATTGGAATAGTTTATGAACACAAGGTTATTATGACATATTGAACAAGACAAAATAATTATATAAAATTATATAATTATTATACATTACTATATTATCATGGAAAAAATGATAATGGATAATTACAAGAGTTTTCATATACAAATTTTACGTAAACAAGTTGATTGAATACATATATTTTTGTGAGATGGATATTCACAGTACTTTTATAAGTACCTACTATAAGTCCTGAATTTATAACCAGAGTCTCGGTAAGAGAGCGTGATATTTGAGTATAGATCTATACGGGATTGACAACCCCGCACCTGAGCTGTTAGCTACAGCTAGACCGGCAGGTCTGAGGTGTCAAATGTCTAACATTCTGACGCCTGAAGAACGTCGCAGCAGGCCAACTAGTCACAGCATGGTTATAGGGTATCTCACATGGGAAAACAATCAACTTTATATTTTTATAAATTGTTTACGTGCACTAGTACAAAATTGCACATTGGTGACACCGAAAAAACGTGACCATATGCGTTTGGTGACAAATATTTTTTTCTACCGAAAGTGTTGCCATAGGCTTTGCAATATTAGGTGTCATATGGTCACTTTATAATATTGTGTCTGTATACCATGAAAAAGTGTGGCGGTATCGTAAAAGTGTGGCCATTGAGTCGAGAAATTTGTTCCAAAATCAGTCAAATTTTCCAATATTGTGGCGTTAAAGCGTAAGTAGACACACAATTTCAATATTTTAGTGACTGTATATAATGAATGGTGACATACAAGTACATTCAATGAAGCGTTATACTAGTAATTTGTCACACAATTAGAAGATTGTTAAGGCTATTGGGTTATGTTTGTGACAATTATTTACCATGAACATAACCATGTTTACTAAATGGTGACATGTATGTAATTTCAAAAGTGACAATTTGGTAGCATCTAGTCATATAGACAATATATCTAATGTGACCAATACTAGTTTATAGAGACATACAATGTCAATATTGTAGTGACTGTATATAATGAAAGGTGACATACAAGTAAATTCAATGACGCGTTATACTAGTAATTTGTCATACAATTAGAATATTGTTAAGACTATTGGGTATGTTTGCAGACAATTATTTAGCATGAACATGACCATGTTTACTAAATGGTGACATGTATGTAATTTAAAAAGTGACAATTTGGTAGCATCTAGTCATACAGACAATATATGTAATGTGACCAATAGTAGTTTATAGAGACACACTATTGCAATATTGTAGTGATTGTATATAATGAATGGTGACATACAAGTATATTCAATGAAGCGTTATACTAGTAATTTGTCACACAATTAGAATATTGTTAAGGCTATTGGGTTATGTTTGGTGACAATTATTTACCATGAGCATGACCATGTTTACTAAATGGTGAGATGTATGTAATTTCAAAAGTGACAATTTGATAGCATCTAGTCATACAGACAATATATCTAATGTGACTAATACTAGTTTATAGAGAAATACAATGTCAATGTTGTAGTGACTGTATATAATGAATGGTGACATACAAGTAAATTCAATGAAGCGTTATATTAGTAATTTGTCACACAATTAGAAGATTGTTAAGACTATTGGGTATGTTTGGTGACAATTAATTACGATAAACATGACCATGTTTACTAAATGGTGACATGTATGTAATTTAAAAAGTGACAATTTACAAGCATCTAGTCATACAGACAGTATATTTAATGTGACCAATGCTAGTTTATAGAGACACATATATACAATACCACTAAAAGTAACCATAAACCAAAAGGCAAGGATAATAAAAAAGAAAACGATATTATAAATAATTCAAATGACATTCTGTACATTAGATACCCAAATAAAGTAGCTAAACATAAGTGTTTGTAAAAACCATTGTAATAAATACTTAATTGAAACTACTCTTTCATGTTGAGGGAACGGATCCTTGTTTTCTTGGCAAGCAACCCATTGAATATATAATTCTTGCACTTCTGTGAGGTTTGAAGTACATTCTCTTTATCTGGTTTGACACCTGATTTGCCATATGTTTTGACAACAGCTTTCGCAACTGGTATCTCTTGAGCTGGTTTGTCACCTGTTTTGGCAGCTTCTTTGACAACAGACTTCAAAACAGTTATCTCTTCAGATGGTTGCACAACGGGTAGATTAAGTTTAACTATAAAAACATTTGGTTCCTATAGCAACAACATTGTAACAAAACGGATTATGTACAGAACTTATTAGAGTATTTTATGAAGGAAATAGTATAGTAATATACAAACACGTTTAGTGAATAAACTAACCTCTGCAGCAGGTTTCACAAGAGATTTTGGCCATGGGACAAAAGATTTATATGTGTCCTCAACTGTTTTCATGTTAGCAGTTTCATAAGGTAAATATGAATCCTTTTTTACCATTTCTAAAAATGACACTTTGTAACAGTCATGTTGCAAAGGCACTCCATGAATTGTTTGTGGTTGTTTTGATAAGTGAATTTCAACATGAGCAACAATGTTCCTATTATCAGGATACGCTAATTTTTGACTTCAGTACTAGTAAATAAAAGACAGAATTGTAGACAAATTGTGTAAAATTTATTACCTCATCAATTAGATTATTTGGTAAAATTGCTGGTAATTCAGGATTCGTTGTTGAAGTTTTTGGGGCAGGAACTCTTTTGGTGTTTTTAAGAATTGCCTAAAAAACCAAATTATGTTAGATATGGCAAAGATAATCAAAATAGTACATGATACATGATACATACTGGTGTTGAAGTTGGTGATGATGTATCAGCAATTGCAGACATAACGTTATTCTCAATAGGTTGTTTACTTGTCTTTGTAATTGGCTGAAAAACAGAAGTTCCAAATTATTTAATAAATAATGTTATAGACAAAGTGTATAATGAGATTAAATTGATGATTAATGACATACGGGTGTTAATGGTTCATGTGTTGGTTGTTGAGATATGTTGATGTCAACAGTTACTTGAGATTCAGCCACATTGTCAATTGAAATACCCTAGGCAATATTATGTAAAAGTGATAATTAATATGAGAAAAGGAGATTAAAAAACATTGAAAAATGATGTAGTTATGGGAGTTGACTTACAAATGTTTTAGGCAGATCTGGAAGTTGACTCCTGTGGCAGCAAGATGAGCTAACTAAAGATGTAGGTTAAAAGTGCCTCTTTCATACATTCTAATATATGTAAGGTCGAAGAGTTTTTGATAATCTCCTCACTTCAAAAGTTGACAGTTTAGACAAGTTTACCTGCATCAAATCGATCAAGTCTTAAAATCTATTTAAATGAAAATTGATGTTTTGATTCATGAGGGCAATTTAATTCAAGTGAGAGAAGTTGTTGACATCATGTTCATTTTAAACTGATCACACAGCCACCAGCTATACCCACACACACACATATGCTTTATGTGAGTTGTCGGGAGGGGGGTACGTGGGGTTGGGGCCTTGTTAAACTTCATGAAAAACTAAAAAGAAACGAAAGTACAATTCTACAAAACAAATTTAAATGAGTATTAATCATCAAAAATGCAATTGAACTTTAAATATTCTCAAATTCTCCCAATTCCGTCCCTGAATAGGGTACTTATGAGGCTAAGGGTGAAGATTCAGCAATAGAAATGAAACTAAAAAGGCAACGGCAGGGTGTGTTCTGCACAGGGTGGGAGTGATGCAACTTGAAACTCAAAAATTAGAGTCCAGAAATTTGGGTTTTAGTCATGAGAATAGGTTATGGCATTGACAAGATAAAAGAATAACAAACTTGAGCAAGGGTTTCATCCGACTGAAAAGAAACAAAAGAATCAAATATAAGTTTACTATAACCTGAAAACCCGAAAAATTATTAGATTATATTTCATACTTGAAAAACAGGAACTCCATCAGACCCATCCTTGGTACCAGAAGTTTTCAACTATAATCTTGGCATCAAGATTTAATCAGATTCAATAATTAAGATAAAAGTCTGTATAAAAAATATAATACCAACGAAATACAAATGATTATCAAAGTATGTTGCGATTGTGGGTAAAGAACTGATGTTATATACTGCTATCATAAAAGGTATGACAATGTATACTGATTATTGAGTGTTTTGAAATATCACGAACCTCCATTGCATTCTGAAGTTGAAAAGGATCAAGGAAAAATCAAAATGCAATTCCTTCAACCTTCAACATATAAACCTATATGTAAATAATGAAGAAATACGTTAAAGCCTTAAAGGTTAAGTATTGAACATAACAGAGATGGATTGAAATTAGATACACGATCGAAATCAGAAAAATAAGTCGATAAATCGTATCATATATACGACAGAAATCAAAATCCAAATTAGCTAAATCAAAAGGAAAGCAGCGAATTCGGTATATCATTATCATTATCGGAGAAATCAAAAACAAATTAAGCGAAATCAAAAAAAAATCAGAGAAATCAGAGAAAGCAGAGAAATCAGAGAAATCAGAGAAATCAGAGAAATCAAAGAGATCAGAGAGATCGTGAATGTTTGGGAGAGGAAGAACCATAAACGAGAAATCAAAGAAATTCGGTATATCATTATCATTACCGTGTCCGACTGAGGAAGAACTGCAAACGAAAAATATTGAAGAAGATACTGTGTCAGACTGAGGAAGAACCGAGGGGGTGGAAGCCGGAGGCGGTGGCGGATGCTTTACCAGAAGAAGCAGAGAGGAAATCGAAGCTTTACCGAGGAAGAATCTTACCATTAACAATAGGCGGTGGAGGCTAAGGAGGCCGGTTGCAGAGCCAAAGGACTCCATGTCTGCATCGGAGAAGAACATGAACGATGGAGACGGGATCGATTGGGAGGGAGACGACGAATTGGTCGATTAGGTCGAAAAAAATGCATTTTTGAACACTTTCATTGGCGCCTGTTTGACCGCCTTTGACCACCCAGCCCGCCTAAACTATATATATGTGTATATATATATATATATATATATATATATATATATATATATATATATACTAGTTGTAAGACCCGTGTATTACACGGGATGATACAAAATAATTATTAAATAAAAAAACATAAGCACTAATAATTATGTATAACAAATTCTCGACAATATATAATGAAATTTTTGGATATATACATTATTAAATTAAACACTACAACATAATGTTGATAAACTTTGAACAATTATAACAAATTACAAATTTTGAAAGACTTCTTTGAATACAACATTTGTTGTTCTATTGCTAAGTTACCGTCGTCTAAAATTAACATTTTTAATCTATCTTTACTTTTAACTCTCGAAAATATAACATACAACTTGTCGTGTGTGAAGACTGGTTGTCTCAGAAACAAACACACCTTTGATAGCGATTGCCGTTGACTATTATTTATTGTCATTACAAAACATACAGTCAATAAAAATTGTTTTCTTTGAAATTTGAAAGAAATTCTTCTATCTAAAGGCGTCAAAGACATTTTTGGAATAAACGTACGATTTCCAATATTATTTCAAGATATAATATCTATTTCTATAACACGATTACCCAATAATATTGCTTCACTGCTAGGTGTGTACCCGCGTAATGCGACGACGACATTAGTATGTTGATGTTTTCAATTAAAATTAAAGTATGTAGTTTTCAATTTGAATATATTGTGTACTTATTATAATATATCTTTTCATAAAATATTTTAGAATTTTTGTATACATTTATGAATATAACATGTTTCATTTTAGAATATATATTTATACGAAATTGATCAATAATAGTGAATAGCAAAAAATAGCCATCAATTAAACTTTTTAACGACGGAATTTGTAAAGGTTTAACGATGGATTTTCCATCACTAATATATTAAACGTAAAATTTTTACGTTCATGCATTTTGAATACCCTTAAGGCCGACCCTGGTGCGTGCGTGCATGCGCGTGTGTGCCGTGTTTTTTTATTATTATGTTAAATATTTTAATTCTATTATGGAAATTAGTTATTATATTTTTAATAGACATAATAAATCAAAGGTTATCCAAACTTAGTAAACTATATAAGATATATTAATTATAAAATTAGTATAATAAAATTTTTAAACGTAAATGTAGTTTTATGTTTGTTTTTGGACCTGCATTAAAGATCTATGGCATTCGAAAAAAATCCATTAATCATCATGCTACATTTCCGAAATTATTGACATATGTATCATCGATGAGAAGAAAATGACAATATGATGCATTCTCTTGTCATTTCATTAAGTGATAATTAAATTGTTAGAATCCATTAATTAAATTGCTAGGTTCCTAATTTATTGCTTAAGTTATGAATTATTAGAATTAAATACATTCAATTCAAACAATTTTTTTAAGAAATTCAAAATTATGAGAAAATGACATGTGTCAAAATCAATGAGGAGATGACATGTGGCTTTGAGTTACTTATTTATTAGGATAGGATATATATAGTGACATTTTAATTTATCTACATTATGTCATTATACTTATTAATTTTAATCACCAACTTATTTGTTGAATATGGTTCAAATAAAGTGGCACTTTTTGATCTTTTATTTTGATTTTATTATAACCCCTAAGCCCCGATCCTTAACCTATAACACATAAGCCTTAAGCGTTAACACGTAAAAAATAAGCCTTAAGACATAAGCAATAAGCTCTAAGACATGCGTTATAAGCCATAAGTCATAACCGATGATCCCTAATACCTTTGCCCTAAGTCATAACCCAAAAGCCACAAAACATATGTGATAGGTGTATAATTATACACCTTTTTATATGTTTATTTACCGCTTTTAGCATCGTTTATTGCCTTTAAAGCATGCTATACGCATGTTTTCGGTCTAATGTGTTCATTTTGGAGCAAAAGCCATTTGTTTGCATAAAATGGTATGTTTTGCAGGCATTAAAAATATGGACCACCTTACAATGTCAAAAAGAAGCCTCACGCCAAGTTTCAAGGAAATCGGACAAGAGACGGAGAAAATAGACTCGAAAACCCCCTGCCTCACTGACACGAGTCGTGTGAATTTATACACTAAAAACACACGAGTCGTGTTCCACCTGGAATGACAAAATGGCAATGTACTTTCAATACACACGAGTCGTGTCTTTTGTAAGCCTACAAACACACGAGTCGTGTCTGCACTGTAAGTCATGTGCAGCAGGAATCTTCCAGCAAATCAACTTTTGAAGCATGGGATTTTCATCATTTGATTAGTCCGATCTGAGATCTCTCCAGGGCCATTTGAGGACTATAAATAGAGCATTTGGGAGGAGTTATTAACATCATCCAACATCACTTGATACACTTAGATATTCTCTCTTTTTCTTGCATTTCTAGTTAGTTTTAATGTCTTTATTTGCAATTATGCAGATTTTAGTCAACATGAGTGGCTAAATCTCATAACATTCGGCTTTTAGTCATGTATCTTTCTAGTCATTAATATTTATGCTTGGATTGAAGTTTTGAAGTTATTAAAACTGTTTTGGTTTAGTTTTGTCATTTAAATTTTATTACAAATTTGGTCCCTGTTTTGGAATTTAGCCGATCACTATATTCCGATAGTTGACCAATTATAGTTAGATGTATTTTCAATTGTTTTGAAGATCATTGTTAGTAACATCTTAGAGGTAACTTCACTTGTTAAAGCTTGACACGAGAGATCAATCAAGCTCTTAATAAGTAAAGAACTAACAAAAGAGCATAAAGCATCACTCTTGGTCAATTTTAGCATTAATCACTAGTTGACCATTGTGTTGCGCATACCTTTTATAGAATTTAAGTGCTAATCCTTGTTCTATATTAGTGATGTATGTTTCTTTTGTCCCGGTTGATTTCTATGTCTTAAATTACATACTTGTTCTTAGTTCCTTCATCTAAAGGGACGGAATATTGAATTTGGATTAAAGCTCGCATATTTAAGTGGTATCTTGTCTCGGTTGAGATACATCTATCTCTTCAAGATGACCATTGAGGTATTTACTTATATATGAGAAAACAATACTTCTTTCACAAATAGAGACCATTGAAGTATTGAGCATATTAATTTGGATTTCTTCTAAGTTGATGTGTTATTGTCATTTTCCATTGACAAGAACCATTACTTAACTCTTAATTTCATTTAAGTACGAATATGCGACAAGATTGATTAGACTAGAAGCCGAATGTCCGTTTAATTATATTAATCACATTCTTATTAATTTTCTGTTATTCAAGCGACTTGACAAATCCCCCCTTGAACTTTATATTTCTTTGTCCCAATCTCTAGAAGTGTGAAAACTTGGCAAGAGATTACTCACCTCAATTCCCTTGGGTTCGACTCGTACCACTACTATACTATTCTTAATTGAAGAGTATTTAGAGGTCTTTTGACATTTCACAGTTTCTGTCCCATCATTAAAAACTGCATCCATTTTACATTACTCTTTTATTTGTTTGGTAATTCGACGACCAACAAATTGGCGCCGTTGCCGGGGAATTGGCTTATGATTAACTCTTTATGCCCAGATCTGATCGAACAGGTACACCTCTTGAGATCAACAAAGAAATCGAAAAAACTGCAAAAATATTAAGAAAACAAACCAAACTTCGAAAGAAGCTTGATTACCAAAAATCTCACACTACATCAACACTCTCTCCTACGCCACCTTTTACTTCTACTTCTACTCCTATTTCTGATTTTTCTACTAATCCATTAAAAATGGGTGACGAAGAAAAGACCTTAAGACAATGGGGTGCCCGAAAAGATACACAACAACCTTTGTGTATAAATTATCCCAATGTGGAGAATTTTGAGCTAAAGTCCGGGCTCATACACTTACTTCCAACCTTTAGAGGTTTGGAAAATGAAGACCCCCATAAATTCCTTAAGGAGTTTCATGTGGTATGTTCGGGTATGAAACCGCATAATGTGACCGAGGACCAAATCAAGCTAAGGGCATTCCCCTTTGCTCTTTACGATGCCGCCAAAGAATGGTTGTACTATCTCCCACCGGGGACGATAACAACATGGAACGACATTGCTCAAGCATTCCTTGACAAATACTTCCCGGAGCCAAAAGCTTCGAGCATACGTAGAGAAATTCTCACCGTACACCAAGGACGAAGAGAGTCCTTGCACACATATTGGGAGAGGTTTAAGAAACTTTGCTCTCGGTGCCCACAACACGGTTTGTCGGAGCACCAACTTCTCCAATACTTTTGTGAAGGCCTATCTCACCTTGATAGGCGAATTATCAATGCTTCAAGCGGTGGAGCCTTACTAGACAAGACTCCGTCACAAATCCGGGCCTTAATTGCAACTTTGGCCGAAGACTCGAAGCACGCGATCGGAGAAGACGAATGGTATCCCGACCCTCCACGAGGAGAAAAACAAGTAAGTACCCCTCTTATTGAAACTCAATTAAATGAATTAACAAAAGCCGTTATTTTGTTAACCAAAGAGAGAGGGATCGAACCAAAGGCAAGAGCTTGTGGAATTTGCCTCCAACACGGTCATCCAACCGATATGTGTCCATCTTTACAAGATGAAAACGAGCATGTAAATGCTATGGGTGACCACATGGGACAAAATTCCAGGAATTTTGACAACAATCAATCGTGGAGAAATGCGCAACCAAGATCTCAATATCAACCACGATACCCACAACCACAACATGCCGCTCCAAGAAACCCCTCAGGTATGTCTTTAGAAGAAATTGTCTCTAATCTTGCTAAAAACACAATTTCTTTTCAGCAAGAAACACGGTCGAGCATTCAAAATTTAGAACAACAAATGACACAACTTGCAACATCGGTTAGCAAGTTGGAAAGTAGATTGGACTCTAAACTACCCGCTCAAACCGAAAAGAATCCAAAACATAATGCAAGCGCAATAACCTTGAGAAACGGGAAGGAGTATGAAAGTCCAAAGGTAACGGAAGAAGAACCCGAATTGCTCACCAAACATAAAGACAACACGGGAGGTGCCGGCACATCGGAACCAGAAGTTCTAATCACCCCTCCCCCTTTTCCATCAAGACTAAAGAACACAAAGAAGGAAAGGGAAGAGCAAGAAATCATGGAGACTTTTCGAAAAGTAGAGGTAAACATTCCCCTTTTAGATGCTATCAAACAAGTACCTAGATATGCCAAATTCCTAAAAGAATTATGTACATCTAAAAAGAAGCTAAAAGGAAATGAAACTGTTAAAGTAGGAGAAAATATTTCAGCCGTCCTTCAAAAAAGAATCCCTCAAAAATGCAAGGACCCCGGTGTTTTTACTATTCCATGTAAAGTGGGAGACTTAACAATACCACGTGCAATGTTAGACCTTGGTGCCTCTATAAATGTCCTACCATACTCGATTTTCAAAACTCTCAAAGTAGGACCTTTAAAAAGAACCGGTGTAATAATTCAATTGGCCGATCGTTCTACCGTGCACCCAAAAGGTGTATTGGAAGATGTTTTAGTCCAAGTAAATGAACTTGTATTTCCAGCGGATTTCTATGTTTTAGATATGGAAGATGATGACTCTCCAAATTCTAGTTCCGTTTTGTTAGGACGACCATTTCTAAAAACCGCAAAAACTAAAATTGATGTTGATAGTGGCACCTTAACAATGGAATTTGATGGAGAGATAATTAACTTCAATATCTATGATGTGATGCGATATCCTACCGATGTATCTTCCATAAATTTTCTTGATGTGATCGAACCTTTGATAGATGAATGTTTTGAGCTAACCAATGATGACTCGTTAGCTATTGTGTTAAGCAAAAGTATCAACAAAGACGCGGCAAAAGAACTTAACGAAAAGTTCAAACTTGAAGAGGAGATAACGGAAATTGTGAACTTCATGGACAACAATAAAACGATAAGGTACAAAGCACCAAAAATAGACCTTCCAATTTCTGACACGAAACTTCTCCCATCTGTTTTGCAGGCACCAAAATTAGTGTTGAAAACTCTTCCTAATCATCTCAAATATGCATACCTTGGAGAAAACGAAACGTTGCCGGTTATCATTTCTAGTGAACTTACAAAAACCGAAGAAGACAAATTAATAAAACTTTTAAAACAATTCAAAAAGGCCATCGGATGGACCATAGCCGATATCAAAGGTTTAAGTCCATCTCTTTGCATGCATAAAATCCTCATGGAAGAAGACTTTAAACCAACAATAGAAGCCCAAAGGAGATTAAACCCTCCTATGATGGAAGTTGTGAAAGAAGAAGTCATCAAATTGTTGAAAGCCGGAATGATCTATCCTATCTCGGATAGTAGATGGGTGAGCCCAATCCAAGTGGTTCCCAAGAAAGCCGGAGTTACAGTGGTGCAGAATCCGGAAGGAGAATTGGTACCCACCCGAATCCAAAATGGGTGGAGAGTTTGTATAGATTATCGCAAACTAAATGCTTCTACTAGAAAAGACCATTTTCCTTTGCCATTTATTGATCAAATGTTAGAAAGATTAGCCGGAAAATCTCACTATTGTTGTTTGGATGGATTTTCAGGTTTCCATCAAATACCAGTGGCCCCCGAAGACCAAGAGAAAACCACATTCACATGTCCTTTTGGGACTTTTGCATATAGGCGTATGCCATTTGGTCTTTGTAATGCACCTGCCACCTTTCAAAGATGCATGATAAGTATTTTCTCGGAATATGTTGAAAATATCATTGAAGTCTTCATGGACGATTTCACGGTTCATGGTGACTCTTTTGATATATGTCTAGAAAATCTTACAAAAATTCTTCAAAGATGCATAGACACCGATCTAGTCCTAAATTTCGAAAAATGTCATTTTATGGTAAAACAAGGACTAATTCTAGGACATATCGTGTCTAAAAAAGGACTGGAAGTGGATAAAGCTAAAATTGACGTTATCAAAACCTTACCCTTCCCCACAAACATACGGGAAGTACGTTCCTTCCTTGGCCATGCAGGTTTCTATAGACGTTTCATAAAGAATTTTTCCAAAATAACTGTCCCGATGTGTCGTCTACTACAAAAAGATGCAGAATTTGATTTCGATCAACCTTGCAAAGACGCGTTCAACAAATTAAAAGATTTGCTAACTTCAGCTCCCATAATTCAACCACCAAACTGGGACCTTCCGTTCGAAATCATGTGCGACGCAAGTAACACCGCGGTTGGAGCTGTTTTAGGCCAAAAGATCAACCGGGCCCATCATGTTATTTACTATGCATCAAAGACTCTAGACACTGCCCAAAGCAATTATTCTACCACCGAAAAAGAATTGCTAGCAGTAGTTTTTGCATTGGAAAAATTTAGACAATACTTGTTGGGTACTAAAATAACCGTATTTTCTGATCATGCAGCTTTAAAATACCTTTTGACAAAGAAAGACGCGAAGCCAAGACTTATACGATGGGTCTTGCTATTACAAGAGTTTGACCTCGAAATCAAGGACAAAAGCGGAGCTGAAAACCTTGTAGCCGACCATCTTAGCCGGATCCAAGCACCTGATGACCCAACACCCATTCAAGAAACCTTCCCAGACGAACACCTTTTCTTGGCCCAAGCAACAACACCATGGTATGCCGACATAGTCAACTACTTGGTCACCAACATATTCCCCGATGAACTTTCGTATGCTCAAAAGAACAAAATCCGAAAGGAAGCAAGACAATATGTTTGGGATGACCCGTATCTATGGAAATATGGCAGCGACCAAATCATTCGAAGGTGTGTTGATACCAATGAAGCACAATCAATTTTGGACTTTTGCCACACACAAGCTTGTGGAGGGCATTTCGGTCCCAAAAGAACGGCACACAAGGTACTCGAGTCTGGTTTTTATTGGCCTACTATATTCTTTGATTCATACATTTTTTGCAAGTCTTGTGAACAATGTCAGAAAACTGGGAATATACACCCAAGAGACCAAATGCCACTTACACCCATCTTGGTGTGTGAGATATTCGATGTATGGGGGATTGATTTTATGGGACCTTTTCCAAATTCATTTGGAAACACCTATATAATCCTAGCAGTAGACTACGTGTCTAAATGGGTTGAAGCCAAGGCGACAAGGGCGAACGATGCCAAGACAGTTTCAGACTTCATAAAAACTAACATTTTTAGCAGGTTCGGAACACCAAGAGCTTTCATCAGTGATAGAGGAACCCATTTTTGCAACAAGACCATTGAGGCACTATTCAAAAAGTATGGTGTAACTCACAGGGTTTCTACCGCCTATCACCCCCAAACGAACGGGCAAGCAGAGATCTCGAACCGGGAGATCAAGTCGATAGTGGAAAAGACGGTAAGTCCAAACCGAAAGGACTGGAGCATACGATTAGATGATGCACTATGGGCATATCGAACCGCCTACAAAACGCCAATAGGTATGTCTCCTTACCGTCTAGTTTATGGGAAAGCTTGTCATCTACCGGTTGAATTGCAACATAAAGCCTATTGGGCCATCAAGCAATTCAATTGGGGAGTTGACAAAGCCGGGACGCATAGAAAATTACAAATTCAAGAACTTGAAGAAATACGTAACAACGCATATGAGAGTTCCCGAATTTATAAAGAAAAAACCAAAACCTTTCACGATAAGAACAAAACTAATAAAACTTTCGTGAAAGGACAAAAAGTTCTATTGTATCACTCCCGTCTTAAGTTGTTCCCTGGAAAATTACGCTCCCGATGGTTGGGACCGTTTGTTATTTCTGATGTGTTAGAGAATGGTGTTGTAGAACTCCTAAATAATAAAACCGGTAACTTCAAAGTGAACGGACACCGTTTAAAACCATTTTTCGAGGGTTTTAACGACAAATCAAAAGAAGTTGACACATTAGAAGCCCCCGTGTATGAGTCCTAAAGCTCAAACACGGGCCCGTGTCGAGCCAAAGACGTTAAACAAGTGCGCTTCTCGGGAGGCAACCCGATTTTCATTTTACAGTATTTGTGTGCTTCGTTTTCGCGTGTTTTAACATGTTTTTATTTGATTTTTTTTACTTTTTGATGTTTTTATTGTATAATAAAGTGTACGGAAGTGTCGGAAAAATTTTGGAGTCACCGAGCGAAAAAATAAAAAATCGAAATTTTTTCCCTTAACAGAAGATATACACGAGTCGTGTCTTTTGTAAGGCTAAAAACACACGCGTCGTGTTCGGTAAAAATCAAGAAAGCTCAAATCATTACACACGAGTCGTGTGTTTTTCTTCACTAAAAACACACGAGTCGTGTTCATCCTGGACAGCATAAGATCAGTTCATGTGACTTATTCATTTGCACGAACAAAACACAACTCTTTGCTCTCGGGTTTCTCTCGGCCGACACACACAAAACCACCCAAAAATCTTCATTTTCAACCGTTTTAAGCTCCAAAGGTATGTTTCTTTTGCTATAATTCATCTTTCTAACACTTATATTGCATCAAATCAAAGATTTATCCATGAAATCATCAAAAATCAAGAAATCTTCAAAAACCTAGTTTTTGAGAAATCTTAAAATTGATGATTATTGTTTGAAATATGTGATCTATTATGTTATATTAGTGTTCCTATGATGTATTATGGCTTGATTACCTAGAAATTAACATGATTAGGGCAAAATCTCCCAAATTGGGGAAGAACACCAAGAACCCTAATTTTTCTTGAAATTTTGAATTAGATGAAATTGTTCTAATCCATTGCACATACAAGCTTGTGGATGTGCAATGTGGTGTGTATTGAGCTTTGAAACATCCATTTCATCCAAAATTCAAGATGGTGAATTTTGTCCCAATCATGATAAATTCAACCTTTTTAGCTTAATTTTGAATTAATGAATCATATGATGCTCTCTATATCACAGGAATACAAAGCTAAAACATTGTCAAATGTATAAATTCCTTGATGATTCATAACTTGGGTGTTGTTTTTGCTAATTTTTGGTTGTGCAGATTGAAATGGCCTTGGAAACTTACAGGAAAAGGTCCAGAGATGGTGCTTCAAGTTCGCGACAAAGGAGCGACTCTCCCCCCCGTATTGATGGTGTCCGATTCTCGGACTATAGCCAAAGAGACCGCTTTGTGGCCTTGCAAGAAAGGGAGGTCGTCTCCCAAAAATTTATATGTGTGGACACCTTGCAAGAGATAGGCGTATTTGATGGCATTCAAACACTCTTAAACAATCTTGGATGGGGAATGCTAATGAACACCAACGCCTCGACTTACCGAATTCTGACATTGGAATTCATGTCTTCTGCTTTTCTAGATCACGGAGTTTTAAATTTCAGGTTGTGCAATGAAGCAAGATCCTTGACTACCGACCAGATCTGTCAACTAATCAACGGTCCAACGGCAAACACATTTGGACCCGACAGAAGGGGTAGGCAAGCTGATATGAATAATAATGCCTTCTGGAACACCATCACAGGCATCGACAGATACATTGCAAAATCCGCAAAAGCTTCGTCCATCATACACCCAGTTTTAAAGGTGTTGCACCGAATATTCGCCTCCATTCTATTCCCTAGAAGAGAGACCAGCACAATAAACTCCAAAGAATTACAGCTCCTTTGGTGCGCAGTCACCAACAGTCCTTTAAAGCCGAATTTTGGAGCCTATGTGTGCGACCGTCTCGTGAAAGAAAGCCAAAAAACAGTGGGAGAAATACATGGAGGAGGACTGGTGACTCTTTTGGCCAGACTCCTTCATATACGGGTTCCACACACAATGGAGCGACTGGAGGACGGAAACACTCTCACCGGAGAAGTGTTAGAGTACATGAAATTGTACTACCAAGAACAGGACAGCAACACTTGGGTTGTTGGCCCACATCACACACCATACCTGATCATTGATGATGATGATGTGGAGACTTTGACACTGGCCGATCCAACCAACAACACCAACTGGCAGCCACCCTCCAATGTAGGAGGCGGAGAAGAAGAACAGCAGGCGGCCGACGAGGATGCGCCACCACAGCAACAGCAGCAGCAAGGATGGGGCGATTATGGTACCTTGCAGGAGCAGATTGACTTCTTGCGAGAAGATGTCGTCCACATTGACGACAATGTCTATGCGCTGCGAATGGATTTTGATGACTATGTGACCGCTCAACAGCGGCACAACAGAGAGGTGGAAAGGCACAACAGAGAAGTAGAGAGAATGATGCAACACGTGTATCATTGGACTCTCGGACACCCCCCGCCACCTCCAGGACCACAGTAGACTTCCCGCAAGCTTCGAGGACGACGCTTATTTCTAAGCTTGTGGAGGTATAACGATGTTAGATGCTAGCATTTTTCGCTTCTATATTATTTTCTTCTTTTTATCGAAAATCTTGAAAAACTAAAACAAAAATTTTTTTTATGTGTGTTTAAAACTTTTGTTATTTATCGCATTTCTTTTCTTACCCTCGTGAAAACTAATGATTGTTAAATTATGTTGCATCATTATTTTCAATGTTATGGTTGCCTATCTACCTTATGGTTGAAATTTTTTTTTCACTTTGCAAAATTTTAGATTATGTTAAAAAACTTTTGTTTGTCAAATGTAATTAGCATACACACGTATGAACAGTTTATAAGACATCTATTTTAACTGAATCTATTTTTAGCAAGAACAGCAATACAAGATGCAGATACCCCGTGAGAATCTCAATGTGTGCAATCGACTTGGTTAATGTTACAGGTTTTGCCTTCGTAATCACACTTTGACCAGCACCTTTGTTTCTAACATGTCAATTCCAAATCTTCCGAAATTTCATATCATTTTGTCTTGACCAAATTGGTCCTTCTTAAACAAAAATTTTGAAATTATTATTCTTTCAATAATTCTAATTTCAAAAGCAAAATCTTTACATTTGTATATCGAGTCAAATAAATGGTGAAATTCCAGAAATATTTTGTTTGGTTTTAAAAAATTGGTTTTAAAAAAAATATATATATAAAAAAAAATATATATATATATATAAAAAAAAAAAATAAAACCAAGAACCAAACATGTGTGTTAATTAAATAAACTTCCAAAAAAATAGAATAAAGCGAAAATGGCTTTTGAAAATAATTGCCAAACGATTTTACTCATTTCAAAGAAAATCCAAAAATAGAGTGTTTTTCCTTTTGTATTTGTATTACATTTATCGAGTTGTAATTTATTGTATTTATAATTTTGGAAGATCATTTATTTGAATTGACAAAGTTTCAATAAAGGTGGTCAATGTGATAATTGAGGCAAAGTCATATTAACATGAGTCCAAGTTCGACATCCGAGTGTAAACACCACCCTAATTCCATATGAGTGACGGAATACATTTGTGAGTCGCAATCAGCGAATTGTGTGCAGATATGAGAAGAGCGAAAAATTGTGAGCACTGACCTTGTATTGTGTTGCTCTTGCTAAACACGGTGAAAGTCACGGTAGTGGTGTTATAATCAATATATGACGTGGCTATGCTATTGTTTAACGAATATTTGTTTCTTAGTACAATCTACTATTTCACAAATGTGAAATTTTAAGCAAATACAGGGACGATATGTTAACCATATCATTGCTAGTGATAGTGTTGGCGCAATTTGACATAAAAAGGTTTCACACTTTCTTTTTGTTTTCCTTCTTTCACCCATTAGTCTAAGTTTTTATTGTTTTCTTTGAGGACAAAGAAGAGTTTAAGCTTGTGGATGTTTGATAGGTGTATAATTATACACCTTTTTATATGTTTATTTACCGCTTTTAGCATCGTTTATTGCCTTTAAAGCATGCTATACGCATGTTTTCGGTCTAATGTGTTCATTTTGGAGCAAAAGCCATTTGTTTGCATAAAATGGTATGTTTTGCAGGCATTAAAAATATGGACCACCTTACAATGTCAAAAAGAAGCCTCACGCCAAGTTTCAAGGAAATCAGACAAGAGACGGAGAAAATAGACTCGAAAACCCCCTGCCTCACTGACACGAGTCGTGTGAATTTATACACTAAAAACACACGAGTCGTGTTCCACCTGGAATGACAAAATGGCAATGTACTTTCAATACACACGAGTCGTGTCTTTTGTAAGCCTACAAACACACGAGTCGTGTCTGCACTGTAAGTCATGTGCAGCAGGAATCTTCCAGCAAATCAACTTTTGAAGCATGGGATTTTCATCATTTGATTAGTCCGATCTGAGATCTCTCCAGGGCCATTTGAGGACTATAAATAGAGCATTTGGGAGGAGTTATTAACATCATCCAACATCACTTGATACACTTAGATATTCTCTCTTTTTCTTGCATTTCTAGTTAGTTTTAATGTCTTTATTTGCAATTATGCAGATTTTAGTCAACATGAGTGGCTAAATCTCATAACATTCGGCTTTTAGTCATGTATCTTTCTAGTCATTAATATTTATGCTTGGATTGAAGTTTTGAAGTTATTAAAACTGTTTTGGTTTAGTTTTGTCATTTAAATTTTATTACAAATTTGGTCCCTGTTTTGGAATTTAGCCGATCACTATATTCCGATAGTTGACCAATTATAGTTAGATGTATTTTCAATTGTTTTGAAGATCATTGTTAGTAACATCTTAGAGGTAACTTCACTTGTTAAAGCTTGACACGAGAGATCAATCAAGCTCTTAATAAGTAAAGAACTAACAAAAGAGCATAAAGCATCACTCTTGGTCAATTTTAGCATTAATCACTAGTTGACCATTGTGTTGCGCATACCTTTTATAGAATTTAAGTGCTAATCCTTGTTCTATATTAGTGATGTATGTTTCTTTTGTCCCGGTTGATTTCTATGTCTTAAATTACATACTTGTTCTTAGTTCCTTCATCTAAAGGGACGGAATATTGAATTTGGATTAAAGCTCGCATATTTAAGTGGTATCTTGTCTCGGTTGAGATACATCTATCTCTTCAAGATGACCATTGAGGTATTTACTTATATATGAGAAAACAATACTTCTTTCACAAATAGAGACCATTGAAGTATTGAGCATATTAATTTGGATTTCTTCTAAGTTGATGTGTTATTGTCATTTTCCATTGACAAGAACCATTACTTAACTCTTAATTTCATTTAAGTACGAATATGCGACAAGATTGATTAGACTAGAAGCCGAATGTCCGTTTAATTATATTAATCACATTCTTATTAATTTTCTGTTATTCAAGCGACTTGACAAATCCCCCCTTGAACTTTATATTTCTTTGTCCCAATCTCTAGAAGTGTGAAAACTTGGCAAGAGATTACTCACCTCAATTCCCTTGGGTTCGACTCGTACCACTACTATACTATTCTTAATTGAAGAGTATTTAGAGGTCTTTTGACATTTCACAGTTTCTGTCCCATCATTAAAAACTGCATCCATTTTACATTACTCTTTTATTTGTTTGGTAATTCGACGACCAACAATATGTCATAAGGCACATACCCCATAAGCCATTAGAAGTAAGTTATATGGCATAATGCATAAGCCTTAAAAGCTAAGCCATAAGGCATCAGCCTTAAGTCGTATGACATAAGCCATAAGTGTAAGTTATTAAGCCTCAATACTTAAGTGTTAAGAAATTAGCAATAAGCCTTGAGCCATGAGTTACAAGCCTTAATCCTTACGCCACAAGTCTCAAACCCTAAGCATACACCCTAAGCCGTAGGTTATATGCCCTAAAACGTAAGGTCTACGTCTTAACCCTAACCTATAAACATAAACCATAAGCCCCAAGTTTGAACTTTAGACCCTAAAACCAGGAAGGGTTGTGATGGTTATGGTTAACCAGGAAGGATTGTGATGGGTTATGGTCAGGTAGGGTTGTGATGGGTTATGGTCAACCAGGAAGGGTTGTGATGGGTTATGGTCAACCAGGTAGGGTTGTGATGGGTTATGGTCAACCATGAATGGTTGTGATGGGTTATGGTCAACCAGTAAGGGTTGTGATGGGTTATGGTCAACCATCAACCATAAGCTATTAGCTATAAGCCATTAACCATAATCCAAATGTCATGATCCATAAGCTATAGCCCATTATCTCTAATTCCTAACCTTAAGCCACAAGACCCAAGCCCTAGGCTCTAAGCCTTAATCCCTAAACTATGACCCATAAGTCATGAAGCCTAAGCTACAAGCCATAAGCCCTAAGGCTCATACCTTATACGATATATATGTTGGATTATGTGTCTAAGCCATGACTAATAATTAGTATTTATCTAATTAATAGTAGCATAGTCCATTTGGGTTGCCCTCATAGTTGGAGGATTGGCAGAAAGTCCGGTTGAGAGAAAGGTTGATTTATTATGTGAATAATAAATCAATAGAAATTAAATAAATAGTTTATTAATATATTTAAGTGATAATATATTAATTAGAAACTATAATAATTAATTAGGAATTTTTCTGGAATTAATTGGAATTAAATTGGCAGTTAAATCAATTAATTGAAGGTGCAGGGACTAAAACTGTAATTATTCAATAGTTGAGTAAGTGGCAGTGTGAGTGACCATGTGGTGGTCGAAAATATATATATAGATATATATATATTTTCGAGATGTATATATATATATATATATATATATATATATATATATATATATATATATATATATATATATATATATATATATATATATATATATATATATATATATATATATATATATATATATATATATATATATATACTACAGATAAACGGTGTTTGAATGATTAAAATAATAGTTTATCTTAATTCGAATTCAAAAAGGTTTATCTGTAACGATTATCTGATCACCACATGGAGGCTATAAATAGGGAGACTCTCCCTAACCCTAGGACCACGTTTTTTGACTCTCTCTCCCAAGGAATTTTCGGCCAAGAGCTCAGCTAAGGGTGTGACTGCATTTGAGGCAAGAGACTTCTGTTGCTTTGCTTCCAAGATTCACTTTAAGGTTGGTTTTTCTTGATCTTTCTTTTAGTTAATATTTTCTGGCCTTCTAGGATATGTTATATGTTTAATTAGAAGAAAACCTAGATCTATATAGGTTGCATGTGAACTTAGGAAAGTTAGTTCATAGTTGCAGAAAACCTTTCAATATATATATATATATATATATATATATATATATATATATATATATATATATATATATATATATATATATATATATATATATATATATATATATATATATAATATCATTAAAAGTAAATTATAATACCAATAAAATTACTTTTAAAATTAGTTAGAAGTTTAACTTTCAAATTTATAAAAAAAACTAAATTATGTCATAAAATTATAAAGTTCTGAAAAATTAATTAGGTTGAAATTTGAATTTTCACGTTTAGTTTCCCTCCTTGCTTCCCCGGTTACACTTTTCCAAAAATTTGACCAAGTTGGACCCCCCACCCCCACGCCCAAATTACTAATCTGATTCCTGCTTACATGATAAGGGACCCAAGATCATCAATATCAGTCCATCTTACAAGTTAACCAATCGAAGTCTTCTTTTTATGATCGGTCGTAAAATCACAAATCCACATGTTCCTCATCATCGCTCAATGGATCATATCCAACTCTCTACACCTATGATTCTGATAGTAAGGATTGCAAAATCTTTAAGTGTATTCAGGTTTGTACGAATATGTGTGTATAAATCAGTTTTATTTGTACTCTAGTAATGTTGGCTTATAAGTAATCGACTTTTGTAATTTTTTTTTGCTGCGAGGGTATCAGGATTCGCTCAAGTCCCTGCAGGTGTGCGATGAGGGCGAAACCTGCTTGAATGATCACGTAAAACAAGCTTTTGTTTCAACCGTTGGCTCTTCAAACTAGTAGAATCAAGTTTTTAATTTCTCAATTTCACCTGGCAAAACCTAATTTATTGATATATTTCTCCATCTCTGTGGCCAAATAGACAAGAACAATGGGGATAAACCACCATCGTTTCTCTCTTTCTCCATCTCTAATAGACTAATACCAAAAAACGATAATGTCCTAATGATGCCTCTCTATACCAGTTCTTAAGATAATTTGAAATCCTTGTAAAGACGACAATTATTATTACTTCTCTGGATTCTTCTAGTACAACCACTAAAGATAAGTTTTCTTCCGTTGATACATATGTCGAATTCTACCATAAATTAAAGCTAATTTCTCTTAAAAGGCATGGACATGATAATTTGGGGTTTGTTTTTGGTTGGATTTCATCACCTATTCGCATCTCTCTATTGATATGAGTACCAAATGCTCGATAAAATTCCACAATGATATTATCTCCTTCACATTCTATATCAAGTCGAGTAATGATGTATGTTAATTTATTTAGTTCAACAATGATTATTATTGGACATATATGTATTTCTCAATGTTTTTTTTCGCATATGCACTCGTAAACTTTCATCTTGGTGCTTATGTGTATGTGCTTTTTGGCAATTCAAGAGAACATTTTACGTTCCTTAAATTGCTCAAGTCTATTTGCTCTTTTTTTTGGGATTTTCCTATGTTTTCGAGGATAATGCAAATAAAATGATAAATGGGTTTTCACAATTATCTTACTGTGATTTATCCGCTACAGAGGATGGTGATGTATAAAGACTTTCACTTGGTGATGAGTTGCCAAACACAGAAGAGGCACTTCTAAGAGGTGAGAATAATGTCATAAGAAGTTTAATTTGTGTCCTAGAGGTATACAAATGAACTTTTTCTGCTTATAAATTGTTAGTGTATCCCACATTGGTGCGACACGGTCCTATAAGTTTGTATATATGTTGGAGTCTCCCCTCTCTCCACAAGGGCTCTTTTGGAGAGACACTCTTGGGCTCCACATATATTTACATGGTATCAGAGCCGGCGTCCCGCACCCTGTAACCTCATCGAGCCTACGTCTCTGAGGAGGAGTGTTAGTGTATCCCACATTGGTGCGACACGGTCCTATAAGTTTGTATATATGTTGGAGTCTCTCCTCTCTCCACAAGGGCTCTTTTGGAGAGACACTTTTGGGCTCCACAAATATTTACATGGTATCAGAGCCGGTGTCCCGCACCCCCGAACCTCATCGAGCCTACGTCTCTGAGGGGGAGTGTTAGTGTATCCCACATTGGTGCGACACGGTCCTATAAGTTTGTATATATGTTGGAGTCTCCCCTCTCTCCACAAGGGCTCTTTTGGAGAGACACTCTTGGGCTCCACATATATTTACATAAATATCCCATCACAACATTCTTGACTAATATCATGTTGATTGACATACGTTTAGGGTGGTGTTGAAGGCAAAAGTCTCTGCTTTATGAGGTTAAAAGACTGTATAAAGACATTTTTGAGTATATGGTATTTAATTATAAGTCCTTTCTTTTTTAATGTTATTATTAGTTTATACTGTTTTATAAAAACATACTTGAGTGTTTAATGTAGGGAATTGACTATGGCTTCCATCGACGACCCATTAGACCAAGTGGAGCCGAGTGAGGGAAACGTGCGGTGATCTATGTGGAACTCCAACCCCTTGGGGTGAGGGGTCACGACTCCTCTTAGTCTTAGGAACCTACTTAATTACATGGTATACGGTGACTCGGACAACTAGTGTGCATCAAGTGGTGAAATTAAGAGTATATTCGAGTCATTATTTTGGTATAACTAACATCCTTTATATATCAACGGTTGACTATGACTTCCATCACCTTTTTTACCATTGTATGTTCTCCATGATGTGTTTGTTGGCAATGTGATGTTGCAGTAAGTATTGCATTTAAAAATTTAAAGTTAATGATTGTTAAAAAGTACTATACATGTTTTAATTTATTTATCAAAGTTTTATGTGATGTATCATGGTTGTATGATATGTAAAGGCCGTAGGTTGGATTAACAAGAGGAGAGATATGCAAAGTCATCCGGAATCAAGTTTCATGTTTCTTCCCTAACAAGGACTTAGTTTGATAGTTTTAGGTTTTGAATGGTACCGGTACAAAATGTTTAGAATTATTAAACATTTTTTAAGACATTTGTGCTCTAAATATTGAGAATATTGTGTTACGCAAGTTAATTTTTATTTCAAGTAATGATATTGTGTTTGTCATTTATTATCTTAATTTTCTTTTCATTATCCGGAATCAAGTTTCATGTTTCTTCCCTAACAAGGACTTAGTTTGATAGTTTTAGGTTTTGAATGGTACCGGTACAAAATGTTTAGAATTATTAAACATTTTTTAAGACATTTGTGCTCTAAATATTGAGAATATTGTGTTACGCAAGTTAATTTTTATTTCAAGTAATGATATTGTGTTTGTCATTTATTATCTTAATTTTCTTTTCATTATTTATATATTCCAGTGAAATAGACAAGAATTATACTGAATTGCTAAATATGAATTTTCTGTGTTAAAAATGGCTTTTAATATAGCAAGTATATATTGGCATAAAAATGGGACTATAAAAGTACTTATACTCATGTTTTTTCTTTTTATTGTAACAATTATTCACTTTTACACACACCTACACATTACATTGTGACCATATTATAATTATATTCATAAGTTTCAAATTCGTTTTAATGAAAAATATTCACTTTTAGACACACAAGAAATTAAACTGTTACCATTAAAATCAATTCATTCATTTACCACTTCTATTATATATAATTTTAGACAAATATGATAAATTATACTGTGACCATATAATATTACACTCACAAATTTTCTTTTTTATCTTGACAATTGTTTGTTTTTAGACACATATAAGATATTACGACGTGACCATAACATGGTTATAGTTACTGGTTTATGTTTCTTTTACTAAGTGTCTAAACCCTATCCTATGGACACACAAAATCACTTATGTGGCCATATGTATTCAATTTTACCTTCATTGAAATCAATTCATTATTCGTTTACCATTTATATTATATATAAGTTTAGACACATATGATAGACGCTACTATTTTATGCTCTAAAGGCCATGCGGGAGGCTGCCGACTTGAGAGCACAGGTAGCCGCGCTCCGTGGAGCTAGGGGATTCGGTTCACCATGAGTAGTACTCGTACTACTCAAATTTTGTTATAGACTAGGAATCTATGAGCAAGCGCTATACGCTGCTTACTCTTGTATGTAGGCGTGACCCTACAATTAAGTGATTACACTCTTTGGGGGTCGTTATGCCGCTCGTTTGTTGTTATGTACTGTAGACATCTGCGAAGGTCAAATTTTCCATCTTAAGAATCATGTAACGCTACCAAGTATTATTATTATTATGACATATTTTATTTATAAAGTGTTGTACAAGTGTGTGGTATGTATGCTTGATACTAGAATTGTATTTACAACTTATGAGAAGTTGTAAGACCCATTTTCATTTTAAGATGCTTACTAAGGTAGTAGAGTTATTACCTTATAGTCGGTGTGGTCTTACATATGAGTTGTTTAGAGATGTGTTAATCTAAAGTTATAATTAGCCTAATCAAGTTGTAGAGCTTTTCCTTAGCTTTCTAAGCATATAAGGATTGTTAAAAACGGATAAGAAACGAGAAAGTTACGATCGAAAAACCAAGTGAAATTCCAGATTCACACGGGGGCGTGTAGATTCCACACGGGGTCGTGTAGAATCATGCAGTGAGCCAAAATTGAGTTCCAGACTTGCACGGGCCGTGTAGATTCTACACGGGGTCGTGTAGAATCGTGCAGTGAGCAAATAGTAGAAGAGGTGGATCCACACGGGGTCGTGTAGAATCCACACGGGGTCGTGTGGACCTGACAGACCCTTTAAATGTGCAGAAAATGCTCATTTCGGGAAAAACATTTCCTTTTCGACCTTGAGAGCTACAAATGGCGATTTTGGGTCAAATTGAAGCTGGAGATTCGTAGGGAAACATGGGGAGATGCGGATCTAACATCGTAAACACGTTCTCGATTCCTAATTCATCGAGGTGAGTGATTTCTTCGTTTTGGGGGTTTTGAAACCCTAGTTTTGATTTTAGTGTTTTAGCTATATATTGTTATATATGTTGTTAATAGATTGTTAGTGGATGCATTTAGAGTTATTGGTGAGAGTATTGTTGAGTTTCTACGGTTGAATGAGTAGAACCGTGGATTTGGGGGTTTCGGTAAATATAGAGTTGATATTTACCGTTTATACTCCTTTTTCCTCTTTTGATTTGTACATCTTTGAGATAGATGTTGTTGAAATGATTGTGGATGTTGGAAAATTGATTTAGACTATGGTGATATAACCATGTCTAGTGAACAGGAGCCCGGTACGCGTAATTTGGGGGTTCCAAATACTGAGTTAACATCAGGTGAGTAACTATAATTCATTCTTATGATTAAATTGTGAATTTACAGGTTACTATTGATTTTAAATTGGTTGAGATAGCCAAGTTATAATTGAGAAACATGTGATTTAACATACGAGAATGAGATTTTAAGTGTGATTTAATGCACGATTGAGATTATGTTTGTATGAGAAATAGGAGTCATATCTTGTTGTAGGTAATACATATGTATATACGTGTGTGTTATATTGATATTGAAATGAATTAGAGTCGGAATGGTTCTGTTATCGGTGGATAACAAGAGATGAGTTACAACTTAAATTTGAGTATAAGAGTAGAGTATATGCTAGAGAGAGTGAGTTAAAGAGTCTTTGAGTTTGACTACTACAATCATGAGGATTGTTATAATTGAGTATAACTGATTGTGAAATAAGTATATACGAGTGTGTTTGATTGAGTTTATGAGTAGTGTCAGTCGTGATACTTATAATTGAGTTGATGATACTAACAGTTAGCTGATGTTTGTTAAGCTAATATGTTTACAGGTTTCCGAATTAAGAGAAGATAGATCTTGCTAATGAGAATAGAAAGAGAGGAATATGAGGGTGGTTATTGAGAAAGATTGTGAAAGTTAATTGAGATGACTCACTAAGCTTTATAAGCTTACACTTGAGTTGTTTGTTGTTTTGCAGGTATCTGTAGCAGTGATAGGGGAAGGCATATGATAAAGAGAGATGGACAACTCAGAGCATGTCCTTTAGTTGTGTTAGGTTTAATTGTAATGCCTGGTCAAATTCAAGGACCTTTTGTGTAATTTATGTTTGATAACATCTTGTTTTTCCTGGGTTGAGTGCAAGTATACCCATTTTTAATGTATAATTGTTTGCAAAATTTTGGGTGTACTTTGTATGAGAAACCGGACGTTACAAGTTGGTATCAGAGCATGGTTTAAGTGAACTAGGTCTTTGAGTGTAGAGTCCTAGACTTGAACCGAGAAGAGAGAGCCCCTATCACATGCTTGGAAAAAGATACTGCTGCAGATTTTAGTTTATGATTTAAGTATAACTTATATGTTATATTTGTTATTGTTGTTTTCTGTATGTAAATACAGATATGGAGGCAGATGAAGGATGAGTTGAGAAATTGGTCAGAGCCGGTTGGACCAATAGTGGATGATGAGACAAGATTTTGGCTGATATGAGATATCAACCAACGAGGAGAAAAGAAATTTAGCTAATTATGAGATGTTAACTGAATATGAGATGAGATTCTGTTGATGGCGAATTTCCAGATGATGATGAGATGTTGAGATAAGATCCCGGTTGAGGCGAAATTCCAACTAATGATGAGAAAGAGTATGAGCATAAGCTGAGCATGAGCTAAAAGTTGAGACATGTGAGTGTAGCCGAGTACACTCAAGAGTTGAGATTCGAAGTATGCAAGTTTCAGCTAGTGAGAAAACAAGATTTTGTTGCTATGAGGTATGTAAGTAATTTACTTAAAATGGTAGTTGTAATGAGTTATATGTGTTTAATTGTTGATAATACATGTAGTAGAATATGTGTGAAATGTTTGGACACATAAAAGATCAATTGAAATTACATGTGTTAGAAAATTGTGGTTATGAAGTGTAGTAATTGGCACTGAGATGAGAATCTCATGTCCATTTGAGGTAATGTTTACATATCACATAACGAGTGCTTTGTAATTGTATATAACTGAGATTATAAGTGGTTGCTTGACGAGTACTTAACAACCATAGAGAAGTGTGTATAAAGAGTATATACATGGTAAAAAAATATATATAAATTTTAATATTGTATATATAGTGTTTGTTGTTTCACAGATGTGACGAAACTTCTATGTACGAGTACTTTGTGGTTGAGACCACATATTCTGTGGGACCACATAACAAGTAAATGTGGTTGAGACCACATATATTGTGGGACCACATATCGAGTAAATGTAGTTGAGACCACATATTCTGTGGGACCACATAACGAGTAAATGTGGTTGAGACCACATATTTTGTGGGACCACATATCGAGTAAATGTGGTTGAGACCACATATTCTGTGGGACCACATATCGAGTAAAGGTGGTTGAGACTACATATATTGTGGGGCCACATATCGAGTAAAGTGGTTGAGACCACATATTTTGTGGGGCCACATAATGAGTAACTGTGGTTGAGACCACATATTTTGTAGGGCCACATATTGAGTAACTGTGGTTGAGACCACATATGTTGTGGGGCCACATATTGAGTAAAAGTGGTTGAGACCACATATGTTGTGGGGCCACGGATCCAGTAAAAGTGGTTGAGATCACATATGTTGTGGGGTCACATATTGAGTAAATGTGATCGAAACCACATATGTTGTGGGGCCACATATTGAGTAAATGTGATCGAGACCACATATTCGATGGGATCACATATTGAGTAAATGTGATCGAGACCACATATTCAGTGGGGTCACATATTGAGTAAATGTGATCGAGACCACATTTTTGGTGGGGTCACATAGTGAGTAAACGTGATTGAGACCACATGTTATGTGGGGTTACATATTAAGTAATTGAGGTTGAGACCACATATTTCTGTGGAACCACATAACGAGTACCTTGTGGTTAGAGTAGTGAGAACCTTGGTGACTCAAACCGAAGAAGGAGTGATGGTGAGTCTTTATGGCTCGATACCGAGAGGGAGATCTGCTAGAGTCAAAGAGGAGATGGATTGAAATCAGAAATGGTACGAGGTACCATGATTTGATCAAAGGACGGTATGAGATACCGTAACACAACGTTGATTGGTGAAACCAAAGGATGGTACGAGGTACCAAGAGTTGAGGCAGAGTGGTGCTATAGTGGTTGTGCTTGTGTGTAAACAGGCATGTACTTTATGATGACGCGGAGTAATGAGACATGTACTATCCTTGCGTGCGGATAGATATGAACGTAGAGGTAAGCTTGTGTGGCTTGAAACCTACGGGTTGAGAAGAGACGAATCAGAGGCCGAGTAACAGTATAGAGGTATTGTGAGATAATACAAGAAGTAATACTGTTGAGAAATTGTTGCTGTGAGTAAGTACGTCTGTTATGTACTCATGTTGAGAATGTGTGAGATTTCTTGTATGTTGAACGAGATAGAGTTTTATAAATACATAATGAAAAGATGTGAGTTAAAAGAAGGAGTAAAGTAAGTGTGTTCGTGATTGATAGGATTCGTTCCTTAGCAATCAAACCAATTACTGCAAATGAGATAAATGCGTGGGTGTCGAGATGACAAAACTATTTATTCGTATGAGACGATGGATAGTGGATTTTGCTATAATAATCTGAGTTACTTTCTTGAGATTAATGAATTAATCGGATAATGAGATATGATCTCATTGTAGGGATTGCGGTGTCAAATTTTATTATTTTTGAGCCATGTGTAGAGATTTCGGTGAGTTGTATATTGGGTGAAAAACCTAAAATGTGTGCTGAGGTGGGAGTAGAGATAAATGAGCTTTTGGAGAAGTTATAATCGGTTGTAGTGATGAGACAACTGAAACGGATCTTGTGTGACCAAAGTGTCGAGAGTTAAATAACAATTTCAGAGGAGGCGTGAGTGAAACTCGAGATAGTTTCTAATATTCATGAGTTTTGTTGATAAGGAGTCAATAATTGACAGGTTGCAATTAGAGGAGTAAATTGAGAGAGAATGAGTATTGGAATCAGTGGGACCGTTTTCCTTATTGAAGGATGGTACAATGAGAATGTGGCTCGATGTGAGTCATAAATATGAATGTATGAAAATAATGATAGTGATTGGAGTATCACTTGAGGAGTAAGGTGAGATACTTTGATGTCGACGAAGCTACAACGAAGGGTGCGCTATAAAAGAGTGAGTACTTGCCTACGTGGCAATGATGATAGCCAATATAGCTATAGAGATCATCTTATGAGACTGATGACGGGCGTTAATTATATTATGAGTAAATGAGATATGACAATATGTACATGTCATATAAGATGACGAAAGGATAATATCATTATCGTAAGTGATGTGTGATTGTGGTGGTGAGGTGGTTGTATAGACCATACCTATTCTAAGAGATTCCGAGGACGGAATCTTTTGAAGGAGGAGAGAACTTGTAAGACCCATTTTCATTTTAAGATGCTTACTAAGGTAGTAGAGTTATTACCTTATAGTCGGTGTGGTCTTACATATGAGTTGTTTAGAGATGTGTTAATCTAAAGTTATAATTAGCCTAATCAAGTTGTAGAGCTTTTCCTTAGCTTTCTAAGCATATAAGGATTGTTAAAAACGGATAAGAAACGAGAAAGTTACGATCGAAAAACCAAGTGAAATTCCAGATTCACACGGGGGCGTGTAGATTCCACACGGGGTCGTGTAGAATCATGCAGTGAGCCAAAATTGAGTTCCAGACTTGCACAGGTCGTGTAGATTCTACACGGGGTCGTGTAGAATCGTGCAGTGAGCAAATAGTAGAAGAGGTGGATCCACACGGGGTCGTGTAGAATCCACACGGGGTCGTGTGGACCTGACAGACCCTTTAAATGTGCAGAAAATGCTCATTTCGGGAAAAACATTTCCTTTTCGACCTTGAGAGCTCCAAATGGCGATTTTGGGTCAAATTGAAGCTGGAGATTCGTAGGGAAACATGGGGAGATGCGGATCTAACCTCGTAAACACGTTCTCGATTCCTAATTCATCGAGGTGAGTGATTTCTTCGTTTTGGGGGTTTTGAAACCCTAGTTTTGATTTCAGTGTTTTAGCTATATATTGTTAATAGATTGTTAGTGGATGCATTTAGAGTTATTGGTGAGAGTATTGTTGAGTTTCTACGGTTGAATGAGTAGAACCGTGGATTTGGGGGTTTCGGTAAATATAGAGTTGATATTTACCGTTTATACTCCTTTTTCCTCTTTTGATTTGTACATCTTTGAGATAGATGTTGTTGAAATGATTGTGGATGTTGGAAAATTGATTTAGACTATGGTGATATAACCATGTCTAGTGAACAGGAGCCCGGTACGCGTAATTTGGGGGTTCCAAATACTGAGTTAACATCAGGTGAGTAACTATAATTCATTCTTATGATTAAATTGTGAATTTACAGGTTACTATTGATTTTAAATTGGTTGAGATAGCCAAGTTATAATTGAGAAACATGTGATTTAACATACGAGAATGAGATTTTGAGTGTGATTTAATGCACGATTGAGATTATGTTTGTATGAGAAATAGGAGTCATATCTTGTTGTAGGTAATACATATGTATATACGTGTGTGTTATATTGATATTGAAATAAATTAGAGTCGGAATGGTTCTGTTATCGGTGGATAACAAGAGATGAGTTACAACTTAAATTTGAGTATAAGAGTAGAGTATATGCTAGAGAGAGTGAGTTAAAGAGTCTTTGAGTTTGACTACTACAATCATGAGGATTGTTATAATTGAGTATAACTGATTGTGAAATGAGTATATACGAGTGTGTTTGATTGAGTTTATGAGTAGTGTCAGTCGTGATACTTATAATTGAGTTGATGATACTAACAGTTAGCTGATGTTTGTTAAGCTAATATGTTTACAGGTTTCCGAATTAAGAGAAGATAGATCTTGCTAATGAGAATAGCAAGAGAGGAATATGAGGGTGGTTATTGAGAAAGATTGTGAAAGTTAATTGAGATGACTCACTAAGCTTTATAAGCTTACACTTGAGTTGTTTGTTGTTTTGCAGGTATCTGTAGCAGTGATAGGGGAAGGCATATGATAAAGAGAGATGGACAACTCAGAGCATGTCCTTTAGTTGTGTTAGGTTTAATTGTAATGCCTGGTCAAATTTTAAGGACCTTTTGTGTAATTAATGTTTGATAACATCTTGTTTTTCCTGGGTTGAGTGCAAGTATAGCCATTTTTAATGTATAATTGTTTGCAAAATTTTGGGTGTACTTTGTATGAGAAACCGGGCGTTACAGAAGTAAAGGACAAAAACTTAAAAACATAAACGCCATATCTTAATGACACCAGATTTATAACGATCCTTCCGAAAACTTATCATCGTTAAATCTTGAAATACTTATAACAAAAATATGCCACCCAAAAGGAGAATCCATAGGCGCGCAACAATTGAAACACCCGAGCCACCTATGATGGATTCAGCTACCTTCCAAGCCGCCGTCACAGCCGTTGTAACAGCTGCTATTGCCCAAATAAACTCGAATGGGACAAATGGAAGTGGAAGCAGAAATGGCACCAACGACTCCACGAACAGGGAAACACCGAATCACGCACGAGTATGTTCGTACAAAGACTTTGCAAATTGCAAACCTGTGACTTTCCATGGTACTGGTGGTGTCCTTGCCCTCACTAGATGGATTGAGAAGACTGAATCAATCTTTGACATTTCTGCATGCCTCGAGGAATTTAAAGTCAAATTTGCCGCATGTACTTTTGCTGAGACGGCCATGTCCTGGTGGAAGGGTCATGTTAAGGCCCTAACACTCCCTGTGGCCAACGCAATGAGCTGGGAGGAGCTAAAAACCATGCTGATGAAGGAATACCGTCCCAGAGGGGAGATCCAGAAACTGGAACAGGAACTGTGGAACCTCACTATGAAGGGTTCGGATATAACCACGTATACGAACCGATTCAATGACTTGGCAACCCTCTGTCCTGCAATGGTTACACCAAAATCGGTGAAAGTGGAACGCTACATCTGGGGACTATCTCCTCAGATCCAGGGGAATGTAGAATCAGCAAGCCCTGCTACCTTCGATAGCGCTAAGCGACTAGCTCAACGACTAGTCGATCACGGGGTCCGTCAGGGCACCATGACACTTAAAACCGAGCAACCAAAAGAGAAGGATCAGAAAAGAAAACCCTGGAACGGGGGAAGGGGCCAGCCCAACCAAGAAGGTGCCAAAAGACAACAGATTGTGGCAGTCCGTGCAGCCACTGTCCCGGCTGCCCCAACAATGACCAAGCAATATATTGGGACTCTACCCAAGTGCAACAAGTGCAATTTCCACCACACTGGAGCTTGCAGGGAAATGCACTGCACGAATTGTGGCAAAAAGGGTCATACCTTCCGTTTCTGCAAGACGTCAGCTCCACAAACCACCCAAGCCTCTAATGCTGGGGTGAGTCAAGCTTGCTACGGTTGTGGACAAACGGGGCACTACAAGCGAGATTGCCCGAAAACAAAGACTGTTAGGAGGAATGGAAGGATTCTAGCAATGGGACGCGCGGAAGCGGTGGAAGATCCCACTGTGGTTACCGGTACGTTCCTCGTCAATAATTCATATGCTTATATTCTATTTGATAGCGGTGCGGAGAGGAGCTTCGTAATCCATGAGTTTAAAAAACTACTAAAACAAAAATCTCAACCACTCAATGAAATATTTACGGTAGAAATGGCTAATGGCAAAACAGAAAGTACCAACGAAATATACATAGGCTGTACACTCACTCTGGACGATCACTCATTCCAAATCAACTTAATGCCTGTTAGAATAGGAAGCTTTGACGTAATTGTTGGTATGGATTGGCTAATTCCCCATCATGCCGACATCATGTGCTACGAACGAGGAATCCGACTTCACCTACCAGGTGACAAGACTCTTGTCGTCTACGACGATAAACCCAGTACCAGCCTCCGAATCGTGTCTAGCATCAAAGCCCGAAAGTACCTACAGAAAAGATACCATGCCTTCCTATCCCACGTTGTTGACAAGAAGAAAGAAGTAAAAAGCATCAAAGAAATCCCTGAAGTTTGCGACTTTTCTCACGTATTCCCAGAAGACCTTCCAGGAGTACCACCCGCACGACAAGTCGAGTTCAGAATCGATTTCATTCCTGGAGCCACCCCAGTGGCAAAAGCGCCATACCAGTTAGCCCCGACAGAGATGCAACAATTATCCAGCCAACTGAACGAACTGCTAAGTAAAGGGTTCATCAGGCCGAGCTTCTCACCTTGGGGAGCGTCGGTCTTGTTCGTGAAGAAGAAGGATGGATCATTCCGTATGTGCATTGATTATCGGGAGTTGAACAAGCTCACTATCAAGAACCGATACCCGTTACCCCGAATTGACGACCTTTTCGACCAACTCCAAGGATGGAGTTACTTCTCAAAAATCGATCTAAGGTCGGGGTATCACCAACTTAAAGTCCAAGAAAAAGATGTTCCTAAGACGGCATTCAGAACTCGTTACGGCCATTATGAATTCGTTGTGATGCCTTTTGGATTGACTAATGCGCCCGCAGTGTTCATGGATCTGATGAACCGCGTATGCCGACCTTACTTAGATAAATTCGTGATAGTATTCATCGACGACATACTAATCTATTCACGAAGTAAGGAGGAACATAGTCAACATTTACGACAAGTTTTGGAGACGTTGAGGGCGGAGAAGTTGTATGCAAAGTTTTCAAAATGTGAATTTTGGATTCGAAAGGTGGACTTTCTAGGCCACGTAGTCAGCAAGGAAGGGATACATGTGGATCCCTCCAAAATCAAAGCCATCGAAAACTGGGGAGCACCGAGAACGCCGACAGAAATCTGCCAGTTTTTGGGCCTTGCTGGCTATTATCGGAGATTTATTCAGAACTTTTCAAAGATCGCCAAGCCACTTACTGCCCTGACACAGAAATGTGTAACATTCAAGTGGGAAGATAAACAAGACGCCGCCTTGCAGACCTTAAAGAAAGCTTTGTGCAGCGCTCATATCCTGTCCCTTCCAGAAGGAACAGAAGACTTTGTGGTCTATTGTGATGCATCGAATCAGGGTCTGGGTTGCGTGCTCATGCAAAGAGGAAAAGTCATTGCCTACGCTTCAAGACAACTTAAAACCCACGAGGTCAACTACACCACGCATGATCTCGAGTTGGGGGCAGTAATGTTCGCATTGAAGATCTGGAGACACTACCTTTACGGCACAAAGTGCACGATCTTCACTGACCATAAGAGCCTCCAACATATTCTCAATCAGAAAGAGCTCAACATGAGACAACGGCGATGGGTAGAGCTACTAAGTGATTATGAATGTGAAATTCGTTATCACCCAGGAAAGGCCAATGTAGTAGAGGATGCCCTTAGTCGAAAAGAGTACTCGGGCCGCTGAGTAAAGTCATTAACAATAACGATCCATTCCCATTTGTCCACTCAGATCAAGGAGGCACAGCTAGAAGCCTTAAAACCTGAAAATGTCGCAAATGAAGCCTTGCGAGGGATGGATAAAAACCTTGAAGTCAAGGATGACGGAGCTCGTTACCTCATGAACCGAATCTGGACACCGAGATTCGGCGGATACATAGACATTATTATGAATGAGGATCACAAGACTAGATACTCTGTTCATCCCGGGTCTGACAAGATATACCTGGACCTCAAAAAGCTATATTGGTGGCCGAACATGAAGGCAGAAATTGCTACTTACGTGGGCAAGTGTCTGACTTGAGCCAAGGTTAAAGTTGAATATCAAAAGCCCTCGGGTTTACTGCAACAACCGGAAATACCCGAGTGGAAATGGGAGCGGATAACTATGGACTTCATAACCAAGTTACCCAAGACATCTGGTAGACTAGACACCATATGGGTCATCGTCGATAGATTAACAAAGTCCGCTCACTTCCTACCAATTAAGGAAACCGACAAGATGGAGAAACTTACAAGGACGTACATCAAAGAAATAGTACGATTGCATGGTGCGCCAATTTCTATTATCTCAGATAGAGATAGTCGGTTCACGTCACGATTTTTGCAATCATTGCAGAAGGCCTTGGGAACTAGACTCGACATGAGTACAACGTACCATCCACAGACGGACGGGCAAAGCGAAAGAACTATTCAGACACTAGAAGACATGTTGAGGGCTTGTGTGATAGACTTTGGTAAGGCGTGGGACACCCACTTACCGCTCATTGAATTTTCATACAACAATAGCTATCACACTAGCATTAAGGTTGCTCCATTTGAAGCTTTATACGGATGCAAGTGCAGATCCCCTCTGTGCTGGGCTGAGGTGGGTGATACTCAATTAGCCAGAGGCCAAGTACCTAACAGCACTCTCACCGGTCCGGAAATCATACGAGAGACGACGGAGAAAATCGTTCAGATCCATAAACGATTGAAAGCATCTCGTGACCGACAAAAGAGCTATGCAGATAAACGACGCAAACCTTTGGAATTCCAGGTCGGCGATCGAGTGTTGTTGAAAGTCTCACCATGGAAAGGAATGATATGCTTTGGCAAGCGTGAGAAGCTGAACCCTAGATACATTGGACCATTTGAGATCCTTGCTAAGATCGGTCCGGTAGCCTACAGGCTTCAATTACCACAAGAGCTCAGCAATGTCCATCCCACCTTCCACGTATCCAACTTAAAGAAGTGTCTATCCGATGAGACTCTTGTCATTCCACTCGACGAGATTGAAGTGAACGAGAACCTTCATTTCGTTGAAGAACCTGTAGAGATCATGGACAGAGAAGTCAAGAGAACGAAACAAAGCCACATACCGATAGTGAAGGTCCGCTGGAGCGCCAAGCGTGGACCAGAATTTACTTGGGAGCGTGAAGACCAGATGAAACAGAAGTATCCACATCTCTTCCCAAACCGTTGAGGATCTACTCAAGTGCTAAATTTCGGGACGAAATTCTTTCTAACGGGTAGATGATGTGACAATTGTAAATTTTGGTCAACGAAGGTCAACTGTAGTCAAACGAAGCGTACGTTAAACCATATATTGAAAAGTAATTTTCCATGATATTACGATGTATTATTAGATATTATAATACTACGTACGCTAATTCAAAACAATTATTGATTAAACGTCGAAAATACGGACAGTAAACTACTGTAGCGTAAAAATTCGATAATCGTACAATTATTATTTTGAGAATAATAATATTCATAAAACGATCTACTCGTAAATACGAACCTGTGGATATATAGAATGTCGAAAACGGAGTTCGTACGCGAAAGTTACAATTATTAAACCGCTGTGAACGGATAAATGTACACAGGGTTTGGACTCAAAATACAAAACGAGGTGCCCTAAACATCAAAAATAGGATAACGGAACATATATTATGAATCGTAATATTGTCTAGTATTTAATTTCATAGCCAAACATATTTTTCGGTAAAATGCCGAAATCGCGTAATCGGAAGAATACTGTGCTTAAACGCGTAGATCATCGTCTAAAGAGTTATGATTCAATTTAAATAAATGTTTAACAATGTTTTTATACATAATATTTATTTATAAGATCATTTCTCCGTATATATATATATATATATATATATATATATATATATATATATATATATATATATATATATATATATATATATATATATATATATATATATATATATATATATATATATATATATATATATATATATATGTGTGTGTGTGTGCCAAACGTTTTATTTAAATTATAAAAATACCCATTTTTATAAACATGACATAATTTATATAAAAAAAAAATAACCCACTCTACCCCCCACCCCATCGGCTGAAATTCCTCAAAGAAATCACCACAATCTTGGGTACTATTGAAAATCCTAGGTTTTAAAGTCTAGAAGTGATTTTATTTAATAAACAAATGACATAAATAAAATAATAATGATAATATATTTATACCCCTTCAAACCGTCACCATCCTACACCATCTCGACATCCACCATCTTTGCTCCCATACTCCTGAACTAGAAAGGGTGATTTCGAGAAAAATAATAAACTAACACTTATACCTTACTTCCCTTATATATATATATATATATATATATATATATATATATATATATATATATATATATATATATATATATATATATATATATATATATATATATATATATATATATATATATATATATATACTAGGTACATTTTAAGGGCCGTGCTGAGCACGGCCCATGACTGGTTGCTGGATTGTACGAAAATGAAGGTAAAATTTTATAGTATGACGGATTTTTAAAGTATGATATATTAATAAGAGAAAAAAAGTAAATACACAATGATATAATTGTTAGGTACGTCGATATATAATGTCTTCGAGAGGAAAAAAATTCAAAATTTTAAATATGCACCTGGTGCATATTCTACTCTCTTGACCCTCATAGCTGCTATCTTAGTACCAGACTATATTTTGTAAAAAAAATATCAAACAGAGATAACCCAAGTCTCTCTTAATCCACTTTTCTTAACCTCTAAAAGCTCTTCCATTAGAGGGTTTATAGTGTTGCTATAGTTCCCTTCCTTAGAATACACTTCCCCTGCCTTTGGAAAATCTAGAATATCTGCAAATAAAAGATATACATAAAAGAGTACTTCCCATCCATCTTCACCAATAATGAATATTCAGAAAAAATCATACAAATGTGAAATACTTGTTTCAAATCAAAACGCATTGTAGATTATGTTTCAAATCAAAATACCTTACATGCTTTGTTTCAAATTGAACCCATTTGCAAAAATAAAACCCAAAAATCAAACACATTGGTAAATCGAACACATTGTAGGTTTTGTTTCAGAAGCATATAAAGGGAAAAAAACCGTCTTTGTGCAAATCATCCCCTTTAATCCAATATAGCAGGGAATTCGCTTTGGGAATAGAAGAAAACTGAGGAGAAGTTGTTGATATCTCAGAAGTTTCGATTACAAAAAAACAAACAGAAATTTGGGGATCAGATTACACAAAAGGGATAGGGTTTTTTTTAACAAGAAACCATAACAGGGAATTGAACTACTACAACCGAACTTCATGTATGGCAGCCTTAATGGAGAAATTTCTAATCAGATTCCCAATTCACCATTAACAAAGATTCAAAATCATGAAGCAATAACTGACTTACCTAAAAACATTTAATGGAGCCAAAAGACCATTAAATCCATGTTATCGTCCTAATAAGATGCCTACAAATTTAAGAAGTAAATATAAATTTTAAAAAGGAAATGTTGAAATTAAAATAACGATCCTTACTTCAGATGTTTCCTCAATCGCACCTAATGTTGTCTGTCAAAGCAAAAAAAATCCTTTTTCAATTGAAAGCATTTGATCTTTAGAAATAGCCTACACCTAAAAAAAGCAAAGGTCGATGGTTAAAAAAAGAAATCATCAAAAACACAAAAAGTGTGCGCAAATAGTTACCAGAACAGTGTTAGTAATTGTCAAAAGAAACCCAACAACAGTAGAGATAATCTCAGTGGCTACAGTATGTTGATTAGTTAAGGCACCTTCCAAATTTCTTATCAGTATACCCTTGCAAATAAGAAATTCAATATAACCCATAAAGATGAAACTAAAAAATGAAAAAGGAAAAGTAAACAAACAAAATAGCCTGGCATACGAAATTTATTATCAACCATAATTCTCAAAGGCATTTCATCGAACACCTTTAAGGCACTCCCTAAATGACCTATGGAAAATAGTAAATGAAATCACAAATCAGCCATCCATAACATTAAGCGCACGCTTGACTGTTCCCACAAGAACAATGAAAGAATGGTAGAAGTCCACCTCCTTCGTTAAGGTGATTAAAAAAAATCCAGACCATAAAAAATATGTAAATGTCAGTACAAGCCGAAGCGGAGAAGAAAGACGGAAGATGCCATTTTTGCCAATTTTAAAGAGCAAAGTCCCAAATTCAAGAAATATAAAATAAAGATGTACATAAACGGACGCTTTCAGAAAATCACAGACCTGATGCAGAATTAGGGTTTGGGAATGTTCAGAGAAAGTGCAACGCCGTGTACTTGAAGGAAGAAAGACCACCAAAAAAACATCAAATGGGAAGAGGTCAATTCTTGGTTTATTTTTCAGAGAGGAGTAGGAGATCGATGAGGATGAATGATCCGGCAGATGGTGAAATGAATGAAATTGAATTGCAGAGACGAAGAGTTACCTAGAGAGAATGTGTGAGATACGATCGACACATTCAAATGGGAGACTCTCGTTCGGATGACTGTCTGTATGATGATGTGCTTAGGGAGATATCCAAATGGTTAAGGTATGATGACATGGCAGGTTTTATATGAATCACTGAAACTTATAAACCTATTTTTTAATCAGCTTTAAAGAAACATATGATCTTCAAGTTTCTAACCATGTATCATCTACAAAGAAACATATGTGGGCCGTCATTTATGACGGCCCTTAAATGGGTTACTTGGTTGTACGAAAAATCAATGTAAAATATTATAATTTGATGAATTTTTGAAAATCCGATGTCATAATAAAAAGAGCTAGAAGTAGATTTTTTTTTGCACCTTTTCGTTAAAAATCATGCAGAAATCAGAATCTGCATATTTACGTGAGGATAAGTTTTAGTAAAGTAATTTCCTTATAAGTGAAAGCAATTTTCTTAGATTTGCAAAGTATGTGTAGATAAGAAGTGTAAGCACAACTGTAATGTTATAATGAGTAAATATTTTTAGGCAAAAATTTAATAAGTAAAATATTGAAAGAATAATGTTGCAATAGGAAAAAAAATGGAAGGTTGATCGTAAAATACACAACTATATGAAAGTATGTTGCTATTGGCTTTTATTACCGGTCAATGGTGCTCCTGAGCACTCCGATAGTCAATCCAACACTAACAAGGTAAAGAGTATCATCTAGATCCATACAGTTGATAGATTGCAGAAGCAACTTAACAAACTCTAATCAAACACATGAGATGAGAGTAACCAAAAACAAAGAGCATCAAATTTATCGTCTAAATTGCAGATTTGAATAATGATAGTTATATGTGTTAGAGACAAATGGAACGGCCGACAACAATCCACAAAAACCTCTCATTTAAACAAAACGTTTTGCTTTTTGGAAAACAGAGTACGACTTCAATTGACGTGATCGTTAGAAGGTTTTTGCTCTTTTTCTGCAGCAAAAGAGAAAATTAAAAAACAAAATTTTAACAATAAACATTATATTTAAATATGTGAAAAACAAAGGTCCTCTGTTTTAAAATAGGGTTGGCCTCAAATTGTAAGCTTTTTCGAGGGAGTTTCCACATATTACAAACGAAGTAGAAATAAGATGAATGACTCTTAAATTTCAAAAATCCATCCTTTCTATATTCTAAAACAAACCCAAATTGACTCAAATATCATATTCTCTATACATAAATAAATCTAGTAAACATGAAAAACATATGTTTTGGTCTTACTAAGAGCAGTGCATCAAGTTTTTTTAATGCAGGAAGGTTGATATAAATATACTGACATTTGTCGGCTAGACATCATCTTTAAAATAATCCGATATTAAACTTTAAAATTCTGTAAATAACTACTTATAAAACTCATCAGAAACGAGATAAATACCTCCATATTGTTTCTATTCTATAATTATGTGATGAGGGAATGAATTCCAAAACCACCTACAGTGGCCAGACAGACCTTAAAAACAAACACATATTTGACAAAAGAAAATGAAAGCATGGAGATGAAGTAAGAAACATAACACGTACCAAAGAAATTTATCCCTAGAAGGATGAAGGCTCTTAAGCCCTTTTTCACGATATCGCCATAGAAATTCATCAAATACTTGGTAGGCATAAAAAATAAGTTTTCAACATCACTATTATTTACGTATTGGCACCATAGAAGAAGTTTATCTATAATTATTAAATTCAATTACCTGTTACTGCTAAGTTCACAATTACCTCCCAAATTCCTAACTAAACCATTTTTTTTCCAAAGTCAGCCAAGAACGGAAAAATTAAATAACTTATCAAGGAAAAAGGTTAATACCTTTTTGTCTTCATCTCAAGAAAACTATATTCAAAACAACTTTAGTAAAAAAATAAAAAACCTATTATAATTTCTAAATAGAAAAACGTAAATCCCTAACCTTATAGGAGATTGGCAACCATAAAACAACACCAGCAATGAGTTTCCAAAATCGCACACAGTTAGAGCTATATAAGCTACGAAACATACCGCAATCCAAAATTCCTTTTCCGACCTGTAAAAAAGAGAAGTAGAGAGTTTGGGTTAGTAATTAGAAAGAAAACAGTTGATGAATAAAGAAACTGATGCGTGATTAAAACAGAAAGAGGTGAGCGGTAATATAGATGTGCCCTTCAAGAGATGAAATCTACGAAAGGTTATTATGATATATGTTGCATTGATCATTTATTATTTTACTAAATATGAATACTCAAAATCAAAATTATTACCTCATCCCGTTATGGTTGTATCAACAATCATTTGGATATCCCAAGGGTAAAAGCTGTAGATAAAAAGTAACATAAACAAAGTGAAACATACCCACTCACTTTTTCCTGCCGATCCAAAAACCCACCACATAAACTCAAAAATTCTAGTCAAAATCAACATAGGTTAGTGAGCAATACATCAACTGGAGATCAAACAGAAAAACAAAAATTAAGGAATCATGATGGTTACCATTCACACAATTTTGTAATCGAACTTGTATTCTCATGCTTTGAAATAGGAATTGAACGATTGAAATTAACCTCCACCATAGTTGCTTCAACTTCTTCCATGTTATAGTTAGTTTCAGAAACCGACCTACCGGAGATTAAAAAAATGACCACTTCATTACTCCAGACCCACATTTTGAACATAGATTTGTTTTGTTAAAAACTCATTTGACAATATTTTCCGTCCCACCCTGAATATGAAGGAATATGCAGTAAGAAACAAACCTACAAAGAAAATTAGCAATTAATCAAAAACCATAATGAACAAAGCTTGCATTTATCAATAATCAAACATTTAATAGCATTATTCATTCAGTTCTGACAATTTTGATTTTATTTTACAAAAGACAAACAAGTGAAGAAAAAAAATCAAGATACTTGAGAACAATATTTCTTGGCCGAGTTTTTATTTATTTATTTCTAGAATGCATCATTCATCCAGTTCTCATAACACAAACGCAAACAAAAGTCAAGACAAAACCTTATCATTGACATACCTGCGCAAACCATCATGGTGGCCGTTAGCGGGTGAGCAAGGCTGGCCAAGTGGTGTGGGGCGACGTATGAAACCGAATAATTCTAATGTTGATGATTCTTACATTCTATCATGTTTTTAAAATCCTTCCACCATCATCATATATGAAAGTATCAGATCGTCTGAAAAAGACACAGATGGAAACACACAAAATTCTCCAAGGGCAAAAAATATATAAGATTCAACCAGTAACTCTTAGTAGATGCCGACCACCACCAGTGTTAGGGCTCATTCAATTTCAACTTTAACGAAACCATGCAGATTGAGTGATTTCTTCATAAAGACGCATCTGGAAAAGGAGAAGGTTAATCATCTTCATCATTTGTAAAACCAATTCAAAGTAGTGATTTAAATGAAGAATTGATTCTTGCTGAATGTAAAAAATCAAAGTGAAAGTTCATAATCTTACGTTTCTCCCTTTCACAGTAAATATAGTTATGGAGATGAAATTTCCCAAATTTACAACAGGTGATTGGGTATCGAGGGGTTGCGAAATTGGTAGATTTATAGCAGATTCGAACCATAATCTGTTATCTAACCTTCAACTCAAACCCGGATTTGTGATTATGATGGAAATTAAGAATAAACTGGAAAAATGGTTTATGAATATGATACAAATCAAAAGAAACTCGAATATTTTTGTTGAATACCATCAAGAGGAAAAAATAATGGGTTGATGCGGCAAAGGGGAAGCCTACGGTGGCGGAAGGGGATTGTCGACATCCGATACGCTACTCACTGGAAACTGAATCCCGATTTTGAACTTGAGCGGACGCATCCCTTCGCTTTAAGGGCATTTTGTTATACGGTGTATGTGAAGATAAGAGGATTCAGGACAATTGAATTTGAAGCGGTGTGGGTGGAATCGGAAGGATCATGGCATCGTTCATACTGTAAGTACTTGGCGTACTGAAAACCTATATAGAACGTAAATGGCGTCGATTAAAGGGTAAGTAGATGGCCGCCAGAGAACCCCGTTGGAAGATGAATACTGAATGGAGAAAAAAAGGATTTTCATATATAATAATGATATATATATATATATATATATATATATATATATATATATATATATATATATATATATATATATATATATATATATATATATATATATATATATATATATATATATATATATATATATATATATATATATATATATATATATATATATATATATATATATATGATGCATCCAAACTCATTTAAGACCAAAGATCTCCCAAACACTTTCTCCATTCTCTCTAATTCACGGCACACACACCACCACCACTCCACCACCTTTCCACCATTCCGCCACAACCTTGAACCACCGCCGGCCACAACTTTCCACCACCGTTATTCGTTTTCAGGCGTTTTTCAAATCTTTTTGGTAAGTTAGTTTCCTTTAGTGATTTTAAACCTTATTACACCACTTTTATCCCTTTTACGCACACTAACATCTACGTAAAACCATTGGGTAATAGTTTTGTCCAATGGTCCTTCGAGCTACAAGGCTTAGATCTTCGTTCCTACCGTAAATCTCCCGAGATCAACCTTATTTCTAGATAAAGCACGCTTCAAGGGTGAGTTCATACCCCTCATTTTCATCTTTACTAAACGTTTTGGGGGAGAATACAAGTTCATATGTTAAAAATGATGATTTACACAAGATTATATATGTTTATATGTAATAAATAACGATTTACACAAGTTTATAAAACTGGTAGTTGTGTAAAAACGTTTTTGACATGAAATATGGTTAGATCTATGTATTATAAACATTATGACATATTATGTTTGTGTAAAAGTTACAAAACTATAAATAAAGTGTGTAAAAATACTAGATCTTTGACATGAACGTCATAAGAACGAAAACTAGTAAAAACTACGTTTTCGTAACCGAAAATACTACTTTCTAGCAAAAATGGATATAACCAAGTTATTACACCATTTTTGTGGGAAATATCTTAAAAGATGATATTTATAATCATTTGAATGAGTTATTTCGTTATTATTCGTAAAAATATGATTATCACGACGGAATACTAAAAACAAACTATTATTGGAATAGTTTATGAACACAAGGTTATTATGACATATTGAACAAGACAAAATAATTATATAAAATTATATAATTATTATACATTACTATATTATCATGGGAAAAATGATAATGGATAATTACAAGAGTTTTCATATACAAATTTTACGTAAACAAGTTGATTGAATACATACATTTTTGTGAGATGGATATTCACAGTACTTTTATAAGTACCTATTATAAGTCCTGAATTTATAACCAGAGTCTCGGTAAGAGAGCGTGATATTTGAGTATAGATCTATACGGGATTGACAACCCCGCACCTGAGCTGTTAGCTACAGCTAGACCGGCAGGTCTGAGGTGTCAAATGTCTAACATTCTGACGCCTGAAGAACGTCGCAGCTGACCAACTAGTCACAGCATGGTTATAGGGTATCTCACATGGGAAAATAATCAACTTTATATTTTTATAAATTGTTTACGTGGTAATATACATTTTTAATGACTTTACACTACAATCTACGTTATACATTTTAGTCTTTGGGTTTTAAAGACTTGGACATTTTTATGAGAAAATATTGGATTTTCTTGGTTTTCAACATTATCGTTTATAAACAAAGGACTTTTCTTACGCAAAATCTTATGAACTCACCAACTTAATTGTTGAAACTTTTTCAACTAGTTGTATTCTCAGGAAACTAAAAAGGTAAACCAAGCGCTATACGAAGGGACGTTACGACGTCATTTTGCTTATTTTTGACATCATTTGTAATTGTATTTGAAACATGCAACATTAGACGATGTAACATTTGCAATTATTTAATGATGTTGTTTTGCTTGGAATCACTATTATTCAACTTTGTTATGATATTGTTCATGAAGTCATCCACCCTTGAACGTTTCCGCCAATACGGTTTGGGGGTGTGACAACGAATGAGAGAATAGGGCAAGCCCGTAAGTTCTTAACTATGGCAGATCGGGCCAATCCCGAGAGCCAGGTTGTTTGGGGTAAGCCTGGAGACCAATGGAATTGTGCTTTATGTGATGGATCATGTGGTATTTTGGGAAACTCACTAAGCTTTGAGTTTACTCTTTCACCTTAAATGTTTTCAGGTACGTCTAGCTTGAGCTTTGGAGCACAACGCAACTATACCGCATCTGATATCTTGGTATTCGAGTCTTCTGCTGGATAATGTTTGTAATTGTTTGTGATAATCACGTTTTTAAATGTTTTAAATACTGAACCTAGGACTAATGGTTTTATTACCAATATGTTTTTATGTATTCAACCCGTTTTTGGAAACAAAACTTTTCTTACGGATTTTGGGGCATTACAAGTGTTAAGAATGCCACTAAAAAGGTCATATTATAAACAAATGTCCATCTTTTGCCATAACCCGTGAGTAATAAGCATCAACATATACGAGAAAATCAAGTAAAAAGGAGCATGAAGTAAGAAGGGGCTTCAAGTAAAGGGTCACAAAGCCAAAGTGTTTATCCAACTTTTGACTTGAACAATATGTAATAACGCTAGACAATTGCATTCATTTATGTTGTAATTTATTGGCATTTTCTAAATCTTAATACTTGGGTTATTCAATAGTTAAACTAAAATATGACATAATATTACATAAAACCTAACAACTCGTCAGAAGGGAATTTGGTTTCCTACAATCAATCCATTTTTTGTTTGTACCATATACCATTTTCTGTGTGGCATATAAACCTATATAATTTACAAAGATGAGTTCTCTTATAGCGTACCCATAATTCTATGTCTTTTATCTCCTTATCGACCATTACCTCGTTCTCCTTCATATTCTCTTCTATTTATTTATGTTATTTTTCATTTTTTGGAGCACAACTTCTATGTTCTCATAATATCCTCTTATTTACTTGTATGCTTTTTATCTCTTATTCATGTCTAATTAAGACCGGCTATTGTGAGTTTGTCCAACTTGGCGTACTTGCATTTAGCCCTATCATGAGGTTGAAGGTTGTTTTAGTTTAGCAAGAATTTGAGAATTATGAAGACAATAGTTATAAAGACGAAAGGAGATTTTCCCCAAAAGTGCCCATGAAACACTCAAGTCAACTTATCTTAATGATATGAACATATATTATGCTTAAACCAATTTAAATTCAAACAAGCATTTCCCTGATAAAATCCTTTTCCAAAATAACTTTCTTGAATGCATATTATACATTTAAAAAGTGCTTAGCTGATAGAGGTTATATGATATGAAAAATCAACTTCAAAATGACCAAAATATTTGATAAGGACATGTAATATAGGTATTTATTCACATCAAGTTGTAGAGCAATGCTTACTTCAATCCCTAAATAATTGGAGTTTTTAGCGACCACCTGAGATTAACAAAAGTTAAGTTATTAATCCCCTAAATACTCATTAAGTTCTTAATATTGAACATCTTTGCAAACGCCTGATCGGGCCATTTTGGTTTAAAGTAAAATGTGATTAACAAGATAAATTAATCTTTGTTTAACCAAGAATGCCCCTACTTTTGATGGATTTGAGTAAAATATGTGCAAGAATTAAAAATGAGAGATTTAGGCTAAAATCGCACATCAAACGTACATCGAAAGCTGAAGAACACTGTCAGCATCTCAGGAAACGTCCCAAACGCAGGCGTGGAATGCTGGGCTATACTGGT
>JAKNSD010000027.1:435682-592502 GCA_023525715.1 Cichorium intybus
ATAAAGTTGGAAACTTTATGCCTTAAATCTCTGATTTGAACCTTTAGGATGGTTTAGAGAGTAAGCCAAACTCTCTATGGTGATTATGATTAGCTTTGGACCACTTTGGATTTGAATCTTCTTCTTGATCTAGTATGGTGATGCTTGGGAGGATAAAGTTAGGATCTTTATAGATTTTGGACTATTTGGAAGGTCCCTGAATGGATTAGGACCTTGGTTGAATAGGTTAAGAACTTAATAGACTTTTGGATCTGTTCATAGCTAGCGGCGCTAACTTGGGGAGTTAGCGGCGCTAACTGTGCTGTTGACTTTTGTAGACTTTGACCGTTGACCATTCACTTTTTGACCAGTTTGACTTTTGGTCAAACTTGAAGGTTTTGGACACCGGTCTTATAAGATTATCTTGTAGGGGACTTAGGAAGTTCTAAGTGGATGTTATCCTTGTTAGGAGGTGCGTATTGTCGGGATCTGCGGGCACTCGCGTGGAGTGCTGTTTTGCTTGAAGTTGCGGATCAGGTGAGTCTTCTCACTAAACTATGGGTGATGTTGCATGCATAGGTAGTTTTATTACTTTGTATAATAATGTGATGTATGTGCCTTACGTGTTTATCGACAAGATCGGGGCAAGATCGTGAGTCGAGGAATGGGCAAGATCAGGGCAAGCTCGTGAACCAAGGAATGGACAAGATCGGGGAAAGCTCGTGAGTCAACAAATCGACAAGACCGGGGTAAGCTCGTGATTCGAGGAATGAGCAAGATCGGGGCAAGCTCGTGAGCCAAGAAACGGACAAGATCGGGGCAAGCCCGGAGACCTTTTGTGATTGTGTGTTATGGAATGGATCGTGTGGTATTTTTAAGGAACTCACTAAGCTTTGCGCTAAAAATGTTAAGAATTTTAATTGTCCATATCTCGAGATTTGAGTTGTTAATCTGAAATGTTAGTGTTTAGTTTTTTGTTTTATGGCTTAATAGAGGTCTTGGATGTGGTATTTGAATTTATAGCTCAAGATGTTGGAAGATAGAACAAAATGTAAAAGAAATCCTTAACATGGACTTTAGCGCCGCTAACTGCTTAGAAGTTAGCGCCGCTAAGTCGAAGTACCTTGCTCTCTTTGACTCGCGAGGAATTAAGGTTAGCGACGCTAATGTTCGCTGATAGGAAACTCCACTTAAGTTTATTTTTGGTCATTTGTGAAGAATACTTTCTAGAAACATAAGGAAACAGTGGAGAAGTTCCCAAACACGTTTTTGGGAAAAATGTCACAAAATAGGGGTGCAAATCAAAGGGCTTTCACTTATAAATCAAGGATTGAGGTAAGTGTCATCTTCTAAGTGTTATGGCTAGGAGAGGGCGGTGTAATTGTTGTTTAATTGGTTGAATGGAAGTTGGGGTTTGGTGTGAAACGCAGGCTTTAGTAGTATTTTTCTGAAAACAAGTGTCTATGAAGCTAGAAATGAGTAATGGAGCATTAAATTGAGAAATATGTCAAAAGAGAGCCACTGTTCATAGTTAGCAGCGCCAACTATGAACGTGGCCATATAATTAGCGCCGCTAATTTGTCTATGGTGGCTAGAAGTCATGTTTTGCTAGGGTTAAAGGTGAATTGTGTCTAATTGATGAACATACTTATTCTCCTGTAGATAAAAAGGAATAAGGAAGGTTCTAACAACAAGATTATATCTTTTTGGCTTGGAATTCAAGGTGAGTGACTTATACCCTCACTTCCTTTGGAGTCATAGTAGTGTACATGCATAGTTGTATGTGTTATTGTAGGTTATTACTTGAGAAGGTTTATGATAATTATACTTAGAACTTTGGTGTTATACAATGGGACTGGTGTATAGTCTCTTGTATCTAATTTTGGTGTTTTGGCTTGTTTAGCCATTTCTATGGTGAAAATATAAGACTGGTGTATAGTCTTATTAGGCTGGTGTAAAGCCTTTCTTGGTGACCCTAAATGGGAATTATACCTGATGAATTTTTAACATGGTGAAAATACTTTGGTGATACTTTTGTCTATTAAGACATATTTGGTGAATTATTATATTATGTTGTTTTCTAATTAACATGGTGACTCATTTTAAGTTACTCACTAAGCTATTGCTTACTAGTTATTGTTTCCTTTGTTGTTTCAGGACCTAGTGGGGACAGGGGGAAGGTTGCCATGGAGAGATGGGTTCTGTCCAGCCGTTGATGTTTTTGTCACTTTTGGTATAGATGGTTGTAGTTTCTTAACCAGTAGATCTTGAATTCGGATTTCATCTTTTGTACTTGTAATCATGATATGATCAAACTTGTGGCAACTCAGTACTTGAACACTTTTTGATAAAATCTCATGCTTTAATACTTAAATTGATAGTGTACAAGTCGTGTATTTTACTTGGTGTTTCAAGGCGGTCTTCCAATTCTGAAATTCGATAATGAACATCTATGTGCAACCTGTGAATTGGGAAAGCAAACCCAAAAGGGTCACTCTTGTAAGCTTGACATGTCTATCTCTGAACCTCTCAAATTATGACACATTGATTTGTGTGTTCCTTCTTCGATTGAGCCTATGGGTGGAAAGAAGTACATACTCGTCATCGTTGATGACATGTCGAGGTTCACCTGGGTTTACTTTCATTGAAGCAAATCCGGAATGGCCTAGGAAATTATCAACTTCATCAAATATGTTGAGCTCATATTGAAAAATCTGTCCATCGTATTAGAAGCGACAACCGGACAGAATTCAAGAATGAGGTGTTTGATAGCTATTTAACAAGTCATGGGATAGATCACAACTTCACTGCTCCTTATACTCCATAACAAAATGAAGTGGCGAAAGGCGTAACAGATCCTTGGTGGAAGCTGCTCAATCAATGCTCATCTTTGCCAATCTTCGAAACTACTTTTGGGCAGATGCGATCTCCACTGCTTGTTTCACGCATAATCGTTCCTATATTAATGATGGAGTATAGGCAAACAATAAACTTAAACTCTTAAGTTCACATGCAACCTAATAGGATCTATGTTTTCACTATTGAATCTATAACTAAGAACACTAAGGTATAAATCAAATTAAATCATAAGGATGTTTACATAGCTTTCTTGGCCTTGGAAGCAAGCACCACAAATGTCGTGTCTCTAATGGCTCACACCCAGAACACTAGCAAGCAAAAAACAGAGAGAGAAGGAGAGACTCCTTGAGAATGGCACAAAATAATGGAGTGCTGGGGCTCCCTATTTATAGCCCCAGAATGATAAGTCATAAGGCATATAACTGCCTTATTTGAATTTCTGATATGATAAGCCTTTTATATATAATTCAACTTGCTTATCATTACCATAAATAAACCTTGTATCCACATATGTGGATTTCGAAGCCTTTTATCATATAATTCAACTTGCTTATCATTACCATAAATAAACGTTGTATCCATATATGTGGATTTCGAATTCCTTAAGACCTAAGCCTTAAAATTCGTCCAACCCTATATACAAGCCCTAATTGTCCATTTCTCAACTATTAAACAATTACAATTCAGTCCCTGCACTTTTAATTAATATAATTAATCCCAAAATTAATTTTAATTAATTTCTGATCAATCATTAATTAAATATTACTATTTTTAATTAATATCTTATCCTCATAATATATTAATTCCTCTCTCTATAAGTTATCTTGTCCTCTGCCAGGTTTGAGTGCAACCCAAAAATACTGTGCTGCCATCCATTCAAGTATATTCCTAAATTATAGTTATTGTTTAGACACATAATCCAACAGTATCCCACTTGGATAAGTCGATAACTATAACTCAATATAGCTTCTGAATTGATCATCAAATTGTAGCTTCTAAATCCGCTGCCGAACTCTGACCCAGTCAGTTAAGCGTTCTAAGATAAGTGATCATATGATCCTCCGTTCTACAAGATATCATTCGGACATGAGACATAGATTGTAATCAATCTCAGTGTCCAACACTTTGTTTCCCGGTTTCCGATTTGTGATGATATATGACTTCTAATTGAACACATCAATTCAGTCCTGGCTGGGCCCAGCACTATAAGTCAACACCAAATCACCGAGGGGCCCAAAGATATCGCTTTTCCCATTAGGGCAAAAGGAACGAATAAACTCTGACTCATATGCTTGTGTCTTTTACTCATCAAATCACACACAACAATTCGTTTTATAACATCGAGTTACCAATGTGTTTACGCATTATCAATCTACAACCGACTTGTAAATTTCAACTCATATGTCTCCGTTTCAAGAACATAGGATATTATCATCTCAGAGTTACTCGTGATAGAATCCATGAAGTAATTCTCTGAGCATGGGTTTGTCAAATACTCAAATCTCTATTTCTAAGTACTCATGAACATTGCAGCAATACTATTGCTATATCTAACTCCTTAGGCAATCTACAATTCAATTCATGACAGTCTTAATTCACTACTTACTTCCGAAAGTATGAACGACTGTGGACCTTTTGAATAATCGTATTATTCAGGAAGTAAAACATGCAAAATGAAACATAAAGATCTGACACGTAGCTACTCCTGCTTATTACCAAGTCTCCACGAGGTAATCACCATATCAGATCTGTTGTAATACTGTTATGTGTTTCTTGGTTTCTTTTAAACTTTCAATTAAGATTTTATATGTCTATATATACAAAACGACCTTCACTCTGTCCATGTACAAGTCTCACATTTATTCGCGATACACATTATTGCAGATAATCTGATCGGACACCTTTCCGATGATATCTCAATATGTCATCTCGATTTTCTCTCCTGACTCCACTTCGGAAACGGTGGTGCGCATTGCGAATTCTCATGGTTCTCAGGTTCTTTAGTCTAGGTGACTACACTTTTTGGTGTCACGAAGATTTCACGGTGGTATGATGTTGAGGACAACCATCAATATACCGACGAAACTCTTCAACCATGAAGTCGCACAGCATCACCCACTGATATTAATAATTACAGATTTGAAACTCTTTTCAAGTTATTATTACATTCACCCTAATCATTTCTCAATGATTTCTTACATGTTCTCAAATAATCTGTCCAGTATCCTCAGCCATGTAATGTCCTGAATCCAACTTACTATGCTCTAATCATTAAGTTATCAGGATAAGTCCATGACACTTATGATGGATCCAATTAGCAGAAGCTCATGGGATCTGATTTATTCCTTTCCGAACCTTTTCAGAATCTGAGGATTACTCATTATCCCTGTGTCATGACATTCAGAGGCTCTTTCTTTTGTAATCATGCATCTTGAATCTTATCAAGATCATGCTTATATTGGCAGGGTCTCTACTGATGACTTCAACTATATGATAGATGCTTATGACTATGTGAGTGTGTTGTATATTCTTTAGATCTTTCATGCCAAGTCATTACAATTTGTAATGATGGGAAACTCCTTTCCTGAAGTTATGCATCTTGAATCTTATCAAGATCATACTCATATTGGCAGAGTTTTCATCTATCTGATAGATGTTTGCAACCACGTGAGTATGTTGCATCTCCTTTAAATCTTTCATAGCAAATCATATCTTAATGCCAAGTCATTATACTTTATAATGATACGAGACGTTTGCTAGAAATAGTATGTAACCGACATACATTGATAGGCAGATCACAATGATACTCCCACTAGCTTTGACACGGTTATAGGATTCTTTTAGATTATCACAAAATCCAAACCTTTTAGCATATTTTGAGAATCCAAAATCCAAACATTCTGACATAATCATAGGACTCTTTCAGGCTGTTCACAAAATCCAAACTTTTGGCATAATTTCAGAATCCAAAGATCCTTCCTTGCGAGGTGCCCGTTAGATGAATCTCTGGGGCGATGTACCTTTTCTGTTTGGATATATCGACATGTTCTCAACCCCTTTGGTTGTGTCTCACACGCAACCTTTGTGTTTTTCCATTTAAGGAAAGTGGTTCAGATCATCCAATCTAGCTATGACTCACGAAGTGCAGTTATAGCAGACAATATCCCTTCAAATTCATTTCAGTTCTGTTGAGAGCGTCTCTCTCAAAATCAACCATATGAGTCTGAGTTTCACCTCACTCAACTATTCTTGCTTAGAATGTAGGTACATTTCTATCTATGTTGCCTTCTTTTGATGATTTAATTACTCCCACTAGTTCTTTAGGCCAGGTGTAACATCAGTCAAATTATCATATAGACCGAGTCTCGCCCTTAGGTTCTCTTAATTGGCAGCAACCGGGATCACCAATGCTTCCAAGTATTAGGGTTGTTTATCCGTACCAACTTAGTGTTTTACCACTAATCGGTATGTCACCCAGATCATAACACCTTATGACGGTGACCAATACTACTGGTCTGTGAAGAGAGGAGTATGTTAGGTTTAACAGGAATCCGATCCCTGGTCAAGTCCTAGTGATGACTAGAGGTTCTTTTCACTTGCCTAATCCTTGAACTCCTTTAGGATCATTCTTACTCCCATTGTATCCTTAGAATATGAGTTCTTTCTAAAAGGACTCTTCCTATGGGATGGCCAATGAAACGACACTGCTGATCAGGTTCAGGCTAGTCATGAGGTTCAGACGAATGCTCCATGACCCTGGACACTCTCTGTGCACAAGTAGGGGTGATCCATACTTTACACATCAGATGCACATACTTAGTCTAAGATGCGGTTTGCATATGCTTTTACGGTCTGACTGATTGAATATCTAATTTATCGAAAACTAATTGGAAGTGTATCTAATACATTGAGGATCGAACTATTTCGACCAACGCTCGATCTTCTTCCCTAAGACACATTATAACCATTCAATGTTCTTGGAAGAGGAAGAACTGTGAAACATTTTTTCAGTTTATGCTTTTACTAGATTTTGTTGATCTTATACTTCCTTTAAAGTCCTTGAACAGTTCATGGTTTCAATCAATTGCTTATTCTGATAAGCGAAGTCATATTTGTCATACTGATTGACAAATATTATGAAGTATAACTAATTGTGTTTTATATGTAGATTCGAGCAATTCACAATAACTAACGTGTCCGTTGCTCATAATCTTAACGTCTTTTAGATCTCCATGTAAATTTATGACTTTGTGAAATTGTTCAAGATAAGCGTTCATCACTTGACTCTAAGCCAACTGATTCCAAAATCCTATCCATTGGATCATTTGATGATTCATTTCTTGCAACAATCAATTTTATTAAGAAATCTCTTCATCATGTGACTCCAAGTCAAATGATTCCAAAGTCCTGTCCACCTGGACTTTTGGTTGAAGCGATTCTTATTAAAATTTAACTTTAACAATCATAAAAACACAATTCATAAATCCAATACACTTTGGATGCATCAACCTTCAAGTTATTACTATTTATGATATTAACACATTCATACGGATGAGAAATAGGCAAAACAGATAAACTTAACTCTTAAGTTCACATGCAACCTAATAGGATCTATGTTTTCACTATTTGAATCTATAACTAAAACCTATAGGCAATTTTGATTTTAACTAAAAGATAATTAAGAAATTACTAACCTTTGTTGAATCTTTTGGAAGCGAGCACCACAAGCGTCGTGCCTCTACTGGTTCACACCCAAAGCTAGCAACAAGAAAAAACAGAAAGAAAGAGAGAGAGAGAGAGAGAGAGAGAGAGAGAGAGAGAGAGAAGAGGGAGGTGGTAATTGATGAAGGATTTAGGAGATCCAGAGCCTCCTATTTATAGGCTTAAAAGGAATAGCAGATAAGCCTTAGAGATAAACTTTTTTGAATTCAAACGAGATAAACCTTTTATCTTTAATTCAAATCCTTATTTATCTCTTATACTATTTTCGAAAATCAAGGATAAATACATCCTTATTTTCTCCAACTAATATCCTGTGATAATTGTTCACTACTCACCTATTAAATAATTACAATTCAGTCCCTGCATTTTTAACTAATCAAATTAATCCCAAAATTAATTCCAATTATTTTCTGATTAATTATTAATTAAATAATACTATTTCTAATTAATATATTATCCTCATAATATATTAAAAATTATTTATATTGATTTATTAATCACATAATAAATCAATCTCTCTCTCTAAAACTTATTCTGTCAAATTGCCAGCTATGAGGGCAACCCAAAAGGACTTTGATTATCAATCAAGTATATACCAATTATAGTCATGACTTAGAAACCTAATCCAACAGTCTGCCACTTGGATAAGTCTATGACTATAACTGACAGTATAACTTCCAAATCGACCAACAAATTGTAGTTTCCAAAAGCCGCTGCCGAACTCTGACCCAGTCAGTTCTGTCCTAAGATAAGTGATCATATGATCCTCCATTCTACAAGATATCGTTCGGACTAGAGACATGGATTAAGATCAATCTCAGTCCAATACTTTGTTTCCCGATTTTTGATTTGTATTGACATAAGACTTCTAATTGAACACATCAATTTAGTCCCGACTGGCCAGCACTTTAGTCAACACCAAATCACCGAGGGGCCCACAGATATCGCTTTTCCCATTAGGGTAAAAGGAACGAATAAACTTTGACTCATATGCTTGTATCCTTACTCATCAAATCGCGCACAACAATACGTTTTATGACATCGAGTTACCGATGCGTTTATGCATTATCAATGTACAACCGACTTGTAAATTTCAACTCATATGTCTCGGTTTCAAGATCATAAGATATTATCATCTCAGAATTACTTGTGATAGAATCCATGAAGTAATTCTCTGAGCGTGGGTTGGTACAATACTCAAATCTCCATTTCTAAGTACTCATGAACATTGCAGCAACTCTATTGCTATGTCTAACTCCTTAGACAATCTACAATTCAATTCATGATAGTCTTAATTCACTACATACTTCCAAAAGTATGAGCGACTGTTGACTTTTGAATAATCAAATTATTTGAGAAGTAAAACATGCAAAAGCGAAACATAAAGATCTGACTGACAGCTACTCCTTCTTATTACCAAGTCTCCACGAGGAAATCACCAAGTCGGATATAATATAATACTGTTATGTGTTTCTTGGTTTCTTTTAAACTTTCAATTAAGGTTTTATATGTCTACATGACTTTTCACTCTTTTTATGTATCCAAAATGTCCTGCCTTTATACATGTTATTGCAGATAATCCGATCGGAAACCTTTCTGATGATATCTCAATATGTCATTCTGTCTTTCTATCTCCCAACTCCAATCCGGAAATGGTGATGTGTACTGCGACTTCTCATGGCTCTCAGGATCTTTAGTCCAGATGACTGCACCCTAAGACTATTTCGAGATGTTATGATGTGCCGGTGAACCACACTCGCTCCATCAGAATACCAACAAAACTCTTTAACTATGAAGTCCTTTAGGACCAGGTACTGACGTCAATAATTACAGATTTGAAACTCTTTTCAAATTATTATTACATTCACCCCAATCATTTCTCAATGATTTCTCACGTGCGCTCAAACAATCCGTCCAGTATTCTCAGCCAGGTGCTCCAAGCATCAAGTCATAAGGATAAGTCTATGACACCTATGATCAATCCAATTTGCAGAAGCTCATGGAATCCGATCTGTTCTATTCTGAATCTTTTCAGAACCTATGGATTACTCATTATCCTTGTGTCATGACCTTCAGAAACTATTTCCTTTTGAGACTCTTTCTTCCATGCATCTTGAATCTTATCAAGATCATACACATATTGGCTAGGTCTGTACTGACGATTTCATCTATCTGATATATGTTTGTAACTACGTGAATATCTTGTATCTCTTTAACATCATGCCAGGTCATTACACTTTGTAATGACGAGAAACTCCTTCCTTGAAGTCATGATTCTTAATCTCATCAAGATCACACTTACATTGGCATGATCTACACTGATGATGTCATCTATCTGATGGATGCTTGTGACCACCTGAGTATGTTGTATATGTTCTAGATTTTTCACAACGAATCATCTCTTAATGCCAACTCATCACACTTTGCAATGATAAGAGATGTCTCCTAGAAATGGTATGTAACTGACATACATTGATAGACAGATCACAACGACACTCCCACTGGCTTTGACACGGTTATAGGGCTCTTTTGGGCTATCACAAAATCCAAACCATTTTGCATATTTTGAGATTCCAAAATCCAAACCTTCTGACATAATCATAGGATTCTTTCAGACTATTCACAAAACCCAAAACATTTGGCTCATTTTTAAGAATTCGAATGTCCTTCCTTGCGAGATCCCCGTAAGATGAATCTCGGGGCCATGTACCTTTCTGTTTGGATATATCGACATGTTTTTAAACCCCTTCTGTTGTGTCTACGCACAACCTTTGTGTTTTCCATTTAAGGAAAGCGGTTCAGATCATCCAATCTTGCTATGACTCATGATGTGCAGTTACAGCAGATGATATCCCTTCAGATTTATTTAAGTTCTGTTGAGAGCGTTTCTCTCAAAATCAATCTCATGACTTTGAATATCGCCCCACTCAACCATTCTTGCTCAGAATGCAGGTACATTTATATCTATGTTGTCTTCTTTTGATAATTCAATTACTCCCACTGGTTTTTAGGCCAGGTGTAACATCAAACAAATTATCACATAGATTGAGTCTCGCCTTTAGGTTCTCTTATTTTAGCAGCAACCGGGCTCACCAATGCTTCCAAGTAGTAGGATAGCTTATCCGTGTCAACTTTAATGTTTTACCACTAATCGGTATGTCACCCAGATCATAACACCTTATGACGGTGACTAATACTACTGGTCTGCAAAGAGTATGTCAGGTTTAACAGGAATCTGATCCCTAGTCAAGTCCTAGTGGTGACTAGAGGTTCTTTCACTAGGCTAATCCTTGAACTCTTTCATGATTACTCTTGCTCCCACTGTTTCCTTAGAATGTGAGTCCTTTCTAAAAGAACTCTTCTTTCATAAGTACTTGTGGCATGGCCAATGAAATGACACTGCTGATCAGGTTCAGGCTGGTCATGAGTTTCGGACGAACGCTACATGACCCTAGACCACTATGTGCAAGTGGGACGAACCCTGCTTTACATTTCAGACGGTGTCTGCTAAACCTACTTAGTCTAAGATGTGGTGGGAATATACTTTAACGTTCTGACTGGTTGAATATCTAATTTATCAAAAACTAATTGGAAGTGTATTTAATACATCGAGGATCGAACCGTTTCGACCAATGCTTGATCTTCTTCCCTGAGACACATTATCACCATTAATGTTCTTGGAAGAGGATGAACTATGATAAATTTTCTCAGTTTTTGTTTTTTCACTCAGACTATGTTGATCTTTATACTTCCTTTGAAGTCATTGAACAGTTCAAAGTTTCAATCAAACGTTATTCTAATAAGCAAAGTCATATTTGTGATACTGATTGGCAAATGTTATGAAGTATAACTAATTGTGTTATATTTGTAGATTCGAGCAATTCACTAATGTGTCCATTGCTCATAATCTTAACGTCTTTTAGATCTCTATTTAAATTTATGACTTTGTTAATTTGTTCAAGATATGTATTCATCATTTTACTCTAAGTCAGCTGATTCCAAAATCATGTCCATTGGATCTTTGGGTGATACATTTCTTTGCAACAATTAATTTTATTAAGAATTCACTTCATCATGTGACTCCAAGTCAATTGATTCCAAAGTCTTTTCCATCTGGACCTTTGGTTGAAGCGATTCTTACGAAGGCTTACTTTAACAATCATAAAGAACACAATTTATAAATCCATTACATTTTGGATGCATCAACATTCAAGTTGTTACCATTCATGCAATCAACACACTCATACAACATTTTAAGGATAATTTAAACAACTATGTTTTGAAAAGTAAAAATCAACATTTTATTAAATCAAAATTATCCTCAGACAATGTACTATATGATAACAGTGTCATACGCATCTAATAAGCTAACAACAAGATCAAAATATCTGACTAAACTTCAAAACTGCAGGAGCTCGTGATCCAATCCGAATGTGCTCCTATGCATCAATGTCCTGTATCCTACCAAGTCCCTGCAGACAAAGCAAATGTGACAATCACATCCTGTATGATGGAATTAAGGATCAGAAGTTTTGAGTTTTAGATATATCTGAGTTGCCAAAAGATTCGGCGTTGGAGCATCTTCCAATCTTTCTGTGACCGTGTCCCACCTTGTAGATTCCTAGTTTGAGACATCTCAGAACCGGTCCATACGATCTAGATCCTTTCTTGATGTGTCTCATTTTCGGACTCAATCCCGAAGTAGCAGAATTAGTGGAACTATGTTTCTCTATGAATGACTTGTACAGAGTCAACATCGAAAGCATTTCCATGATAGTCTTGTCCTGGTTCCCTTTCCTGTACATCTGGATGAACAGATCGTATTGGCTAGTCAGCGAGTCAAGTTAATGCTCAACTCCCGATTGATAGGGTGACCAAGTTTATACAGTTTGCCTATGTGTCCCTCAATCATGAGAACATGCGGACTGACGCTACTTCTTCTACTAGCTTGTACACTTCAAGCTCCTTGAAGATCCTAGTTCGTTCCTTTACAAACGGTTCTCGGAACCTTTCCTCAACCAGTCATGCTAACTTATGTGGCCCCAGGAATTCGAAATCTCTACGGAACTCGGGGTCAATGGTCAATAGCATGAGGCTATGAACTTCCTCGGATTCATCAATAAGAAGTCATGTTCATCACAAAGCTGCTATATGATGCCATGCTTTAGTGGAACGGGGAGTGGATACTCAATCAGATATGGGTTGCCAGCAAAACTGAGAACCATTCTCCATTTGCAAAGTCATTCTACATAGTTCAGGCCAGTCAGCCTTCCTATATTCAATAGATACTTTCTGAAACTCTCAGAAATGGGTGTTGGAGGAGGAGGAGGAGAGTTGACACTGGTTTCAGACATCTATAAAATTATAATTTATTAGTTTGATTTTGATCCTTTTAAATAATTACCCAATTTATTATTTAATAAGGCTAGGACCTAAAATACCCCAACTATGGTGTGAAGAAGGATGCCGTAATCACAACATAATGGTCATTAAGGTAGATATACATTTCTCAATTTCAGTCTTATGAAATTCCTAGATCTGTGAGATTCATTGAACTATTCAATGACATGTTTAATCTCGGATTATGCTCTTCCATTTGTGACTGGGATGCCAAGGATCACAAACAAGATGTGAATAACCATGCAAATGTGCTTGGTAACCTCAATGTCGTTTATCATCTCAAATTGATGTGCTGGCTAACCACACATGCTCCATCAACAATGATAATTTATGAGATACCCATTACCACTCTTTATGAGCCCCTATTAGTGTGTCGGTAAACCACACACGCTCCACTAATGTCTCATTAAGTGTAATGTGCAATTTCATGGATTAGCATATCTTTCACATTTTTCCTAAAGTAACTATATTTAGGATTTTTTTTTAATGTTCTAGTACTTTGTCTAATAGCATTATACTTTTAATGAGATTAGGTTCGTACTATCAAATCAGTACTGCTAACGACCCTCCACTAATCAAGGAAGCGGTGGGTGAGAGTGGACACCCATTCAACTGCCATTTTATAGGCAGTTTCCTTATAACCCCTTTATAGATCAGCTTCGTGAATCAGGCATACTAGCGATTTGACTAACTGATTCTTATACATATAAATATTAACTTTTAATTATATATATATATATATATATATATATATATATATATATATATATATATATATACATATATATATATATATATATATATATATATATATATATATATATATATATATATATATATATATATATATATATATATATATATATATATATATATATATATATATATATATATATATATATATATATATATATATATAAGATGTATTTTAAACCTTTTAAAATGTTTTGGTTCATCTATTTAAATTTTTCGAATTAAACCTTTTAATTTAAATTTAAATTTAAACCTTGATTGATTTAATATTTATCTTTTAATTAACAATTAGTTAATTTAAATTAAATCAGATAGGGATCAACAAATTAATCAAATTAATTTTATCCTATCATTTTCCCACTGAATTCGAAAAATACAAAGGGTATAGGGTTTTCCATTTATTAATTAATCACAATTACCAAAAATAGAAAAACTTTAAGAATACCTATTGAAAAATCGAAAATAGGGGGAGGGGCTAGGGTTTCTGAAACCCTAACCGTGAAATCGAAATAAAGGCTATTAGGGTTTCAATTTCTATAAACCCTAATCCAAAGGAATAACATTTATAGCAAATTCAAACAGAAAACAAGCCAAATGCTCTGATACCACTGATGAGAAATAGGCAAAATAGATAAACTTAACTCTTAAGTTCACATGCAACCTAATATGATCTATGTTTTCACTATTTGAATCTATAACTAAAACCTATAGGCAATTTCGATGTTAACTAAAAGATAATTCAGAAATTACTAACCTTTGTTGAATCTTTTGGAAGCGAGCACCACAAGCGTCGTGCCTCTAATGGTTCACACCCAAAGCTAGAAACAAGAAAAAATAGAGAGAGAGAGAGAGAGAGAGAGAGAGAGAGAAGAGGGAGGTGGTAATTAGCGTAGGATTTAGGAGATCAAGAGCCTCCTATTAATAGGCTTAAAAGGATTAGCAGATAAGCCTTAGAGATAAACGTTTTTGAATTCAAACGAGATAAACCTTTTATATTTAATTCAAATCCCTATTTATCGCTTATACTATTTTCGAAAATCAAGGATAAATACATCCTTATTTTCGCAAACTAATATCCTGCCATAATTATTCACTACTCAACTATTGAATAATTACAATTCAATCCCTGCACTTTTAATTAATCTAATTAATCCCAAAATTAATTCCAATTAATTTCTGATTAATTATTAATTAAATAATATTATTTCTAATTAATATATTATCCTCATAATATATTAACAAATTATTTATATTGATTTATTAATCACATAATAAATCAATCTCTCTCTCTAAAAGTTATTTTGTCAAATTGCCAGCTATGAGGGCAACCCAAAAGGACTTTGCTACTATCAATCAAGTATATACCAATTATAGTCATGGCTTAGACACCTAATCCAACACATACGACATTGCAAGGATAATTTAAACAACCATTTTTTGAAAAAAAAGCCAACACTTTTATTAAATCAAAAATATCCTTACACATTGTAATATACGAAAACAATGTCATACACATCTACTAGCTAATAACAAAATCAAATATCTAACTAAACATCAAAACTGCACGAGCTCGTGATCCAATCCGAATGTGCTTCTATGCATCAATGTCCTGCATCCTACGTAGTCTCTACATATAGAGAAAATGTGAGAATCACATAATGTATCAAGAAATTAAGGATCAGGTGTTTTGAGTTTTAGATATACCTGAATTGCCAAACGATTTGGCTTGGGAGCATCTTCCAATCTTTCTGTGACTGTATCCCACCCTATAGATTCCCAGTTAAGACATCTCAGAACCGGTCTGACAAACGACCTGGACCGTTTCTTGATGCGTCTCATCACTGAACTCAATCCCGAAGTAGCTGAATCAGTGGAACTATGCATCTCTATGAACGACTCGTACAGAGTCAACATCAAATGCATTTCCATGATAGTCTTGTCCTGGTTCCCCTTCCTATACATCTAGATGAATAGATCGTACTGGCTAATCAGCGAGTCGAGTAAGATGTTGGTGCTCAACTCCCGATTAATAGGGTGACCAAGTTTATCCAGTTCGCCTATGTATCCCTCAATCTTGAGGACATGCGAACCGATGCTACTTCCTTCTTTTAGCATGCACCCTTCAAGTTCCTTGAAGATCCTAGTTCGTTCCTTTTCAACCGGTTCTCGGAACCTTTCCTAAACAAGTCGGGTTAACTTATACGGCCCCGAGAATTTGAAATCCCTGCGGATGTTGGGGTCAATGGTCAACAGCATGAGGCTACGAACTTCCTCGGATTCTTCAATCAAGAAATCATGTTCATCACAAAGCTGCTGTGTGATGCCATGCTTTGGTAGAATGGGGAAGCGGACACTCAATCATATATGGCATGCTTTCATATCTCATAACCAGTTTCCACAGGAGAAGCCATTCTACATAGTTTAGGCCGGTCAGCCTTTCTATATTCAAAAGATACTTTCTGAAGCTCTCAGAAATAGGCGATGGAGAAGAAGGAGAAGAGTTGACGCTGGCTTCAAACATCTATAAAATTAGAATTTAGTAGTTTAATTTTAATCCTTTTAAATAATTACCCAATTATTATTTAATAAGGCTAGGACCCAAAATCTCCCAACTATGATGTGAAGAGGGATGCCGTAATCACAACATAATGGTTATTAAGGTAGATATACTTTTATCATTTTCAGTTTCTATGAAATTCCTAGATCTGTGAGATTCATTGACCGAGGTCAATGGCATGTTTAATCTCAGATTATGCTCTTTTGTTTGTGACTGGGATGCCGAGGATCATAAACAAGATGTGAATAACCATACAAATGTGTTTGGTAACCTCAATGTCATTTATCATCTTAATTGATGTGCCCGGTAACCCAGACGCGCTCCATCAAGAACGATAATTTATGAGATACATATTACCACTCTTTATGAGCCCCCATTAGTGTGCCGGTAAACCACACACGCTCCACTAATGTCTCATAAAGTGTAATGTGCAATTTCATGGGTTAGCATACATTTCACATTTTTCCTAAAGTAACTAGATTTGGGATTTTATTAAGGGTTCTAGTACTTTTTCTCTAGTAGCATTATACTTTTAATGAGATTAGGTTGTCCTATCAAATCCGTTCTGCTAACGACCCTCCACTGATCAAGGGAGCGGTGGGTGAGAGTGGACACCCATTCAACTGCCATTTTATAGGCAGTTTCCTTATATCCTCCCCTTTGTAGACCAGCTTCGTGAATGAGGAATACTAGCGATTTAACTGACTTACTCTTATACATATAAATATTAACTTTTAATAATAATATATAAGATGTATTTTTAAACATTTTAAAATATTTGGTTTTATTCTTTTTAAAATTTCGAATTAAACCTTTTAATTTAAATTTAAAATTAAAACCATATTGATTTAACGTTTATCTTTTAATTAACAATTAATTAAATTAAATTAAATTAATTTAGTATTATCAAATCAAATTAAATCAATTAATTTAATCCTAATCCTTGCCCACCCAAAAATAAGGCTAAGGGTTTCCGTTTATTAAATAATCATATTTACCAAAAATAGAAAAACCCTAGGAGGCCACCAAATTTTCGAAAATTAGGGGTGGAGGCTAGGGTTTCTGAAACCCTAGCCTAAGTCGACATTAATGAGGCATGGGGTTTAATTTATATAAACCCTAATAACAGTTCTTACAATTACAACTATTCAACAGAAAACAGTCATAGCTCTGATACCATTGATGGAGTATAGGCAAAAAATAAACTTAAACTCTTAAGTTCACATGCAACCTAATAGGATCTATGTTTTCACTATTGAATCTATAAGTAAGAACACTAAGGTATAAATCAAATTAAATCATAAGGATGTTTACATACCTTTCTTGGCCTTGGAAGTAAGCACCACAAATGTCGTGCCTCTGATGGCTCACACCCAGAACACTAGCAAGCAAGAAACCAAAGAGAGAAGGAGAGTCTCCTTGAGAATGGCTCAGAATAATGGGGTGCTGGGGCTCCCTATTTATAGCCCCAGAATGATAAGTCATAAGGCATATAACTGCCTTATTTGAATTTCTGATATGATACGCCTTTTATCATATAATTCAACTTGCTTATCATTACCATAAATAGACCTTGTATCTATATATGTGGATTTCGAATTCCTTAAGGCCTAAGCCTTAGAATTCGTCCAACCCTATATACAATCCCTAATTGTCCATTGCTCAACTATTGAACAATTACAATTTAGCCCCTGTACTTTTAATTAATCTAATTAATCCCAAAATTAATTCTAATTACTTTCTGATCAATCATTAATTAAACATTACTATTTCTAATTAATATATTATCCTCATAATATATTAATTCCTCTCTCTATAAGTTATCTTGTCCTCTGCCAGGTTTGAGGGCAACCCAAAAGGACTGTGCTGCCATTAATTCAAGTATATTCCTAAATTATAGTTATGGCTTGGACACCTAACCCAACAATTAACCATCATTTCAATATAACACCATATGAGATCATAAACGAACGAAAGCGTAATGCTAAGTTTTTCCATGTGTTTGGTTCCAAGTGTTTCATCTTGTGCCCGAAGGAGAATCGAAATAAATTCCACACCAAGGGTGATGAAGCTATCTTCCTAGGATATGCCCAAAATGTTGTGCGTATCGAGCGTTGAATAAGCGAACACGTCGAGTAAAAGAATCCTACAATGTCAATTTCGATGACACATATGACAAAACTTCAACTTTGACCTTTCCTCAACAAGAAATCTTTCCTTCAACACTGTCTTCGACAACATCTTTGGAGTCCTTGGTTGAAGACTTTGATAGATTCTTCGGAGAATATGCCACTACACAGTTGTCTGAATCTCAATCAAGAGACAACTCCATTCTTGAATTATCCAAGCTTCTTGACGATCGATCAATTGAAAACACCAACTCTGCTTCTATCTCTCCACATGTATCAGTACCATTCGAACCATGAAGACCAACCAGAATCTATGCATCGATTGAGGGGGAGAAAGACGGTTAAACAACAGGTAACAATTCAGATAACAAAGAGTAGAATCTTCCCGTTCTTCCACATGCTTCGACTGAGGGGGAGGGGAAATTTGAACCCTTTCCCTGATGATGTGAATGCACAGCTCGAGGGGGACCCACACTACCACTCGAAGAAGAACTGCAACCAATTCAAATTCGCAAGGGGAGCATGCTATTCAAATCATCTTGTTCCCTCATCTTCTTTAATTGATAATTAACATTCTGAGTTTTACGAATCATGATAATTTTGATGTTATATATACAGGTGGTGATTCTGAACAATGTGAGATCATCGACAACTCCTATGTTGATCCTGCATACCCATCTCTTGATTGATTGAACTCAAATCACCCAAATGAACAAATTATCAATGATCCATCAGATGGGGTCGACAACTCCTATGTTGATCCTGCATACCCATCTCTTGATTGATTGAACTCAAATCACTCAAATCACAGCTGAGAAGTCGAAGTGCTTTATTTAGCAACAAATCATTTTTTGCATGTTCAACAGCTTCATCTCAAGGATCGAACCAAACAATTCAATAGCAGCAGTTGATGATCCGAATTAGGTGGTAGCTATGCAAAACGAGCTAGTTGAATTTGAAAGAAATCGTGTATGGTGACTCGTGGTTAGGCCAAAGGATGCCTTCGTTCTTGGGTTGAAGTGGGTATTCAGAAACAAGTTGGATTAGGAAGGGAATGTGATTCGAAACAAAGCCATACTAGTCGTCAAAGGGTATTTCCAACAAGAAGGTACCGAGGGAACCGAACTGAGCTAAGGGACCGAGTGCTATTCTTGATCGGTTCTCGGTATACATATGTTGGTTATCTCAGTCTCGGTACCGATCGGGTTTGGTATCGATTGGGCTCGGTACCGTTCTGTGGATTAGGTATCGGGTGTTGGTACCAAGTTAATATGGAAATTTAAAAGGTAATGTTGGTCCTGCTCGGTTTTTCTCGATCCCAAGACTAAACCCGACCAAACCCTAACCCAAAACCAAGACCAATCTCCTAGTATGGTCAGTCCTCGGTTCCTTTCAATGTCTTTCCTCGGTCACGGTCTGGGTCGTGTCGGTCCTACTCCCAATCACATCCCTAGAAAACTTCATAATTTTCTTGGTGTCAGTATCTGGCAGAGTCCCGAGGTTATTTTCATTAACTAAGAGAAGTACACTAGATATCTTTTGAAATGCTTCAGGTTGACTGTTTGTAAGGAAACAAAAATTTCAATGAAAGCTTTTTTCGATGGGTGTATCTCTCGACAAGCCAGTAGCGGATCAAAAGTCATATCAAAACATGATTGGTTCCTTGTTGTATTTCACAACGAGTTGCCCTAATATTATGTTTTTTGTTTGTTTTTGTGCCAACTTTCAAGCGAACCCTCGTGAGCCTCAAATGAAAGATTTCAAGCACATTCTTCGATATTTGCATCGGACACCTTTCCTAGGTCTGTGGTATCCTTCCGAATTGGACTTCAAGCTTCACGCTTATTCGGATTCAAACCTTGGTGGATGTCCGTTGGGTCAAAAGAGTTCTTTTGGTGGCTGTCAGTTTTTGTGTGGTAGACTAGTGAGTTGGCAATGCAGAAAAGAAAACTTTTGTTTCAACATCAACAACTGAAGCTGAGTCAGGTAAAAGATTACGGATGCAGAATCAAGGATGCAGAATCAGGTAAAAGATTACAGATATTCGATGAAGCGTATTCCCCTGTTTTGTGATTCCAGTAGTGTTATTCGTATCTGCCATAATCCAGTGCAACACTTGAAAACCAAGCATATTGATATTCGATATCATTTTATCTAGGATTATAACAAAAATGGGAATATTGAGTCTCATCACATGCCTACCGAAAACTAATGGGTTGACATTTTCACGAAAGCTCTACCAAAAGGTACATTCAATCGAATGTTGGTTAGCCTTGGTATGCTATCTGGTGAACCCTCTTAGAATTAAGTATGTAAGTCCACTCAACAAGTTTGGTATCGACTCAGAAAATATGTTGTCGGATTATACATATTAAACAAATCTCTAGTTTTTGTATCTCCTCTTTTCGTTACTCCATTTTCAAAAGATTTATTCTGAAAAAAAATCTTTTTCGAATGATAATTTAATTTCGATTGTGTTTTGAATTCACTCTTAGTTCTTTCTATTTGCTTTTCGTATCTACTGTTCATAACTTGAGGCTTCGACTCATTTTTGTTCATTCGAAAGTGTCACCTTTCTCTAAACTTTACTTACTTGCGCTAAGAATAAATTATTTCTAAAAATTGTTTTTCACAAACTGAAATGATTTTCTTCAATGTTACGGTTGTATTTGTCAAGTATAAACTCAATGCTTGAATAAGATGATATTTACTTCAAAATTTTGATAAACTCTTTTATGTTAATTACTTTCCTGCGTATCATTCTTCGAAGTTCTTGATTTTTCGAAATACTTTACCATGCAAAATGAGATATGATAGTCTCATGTACTGTTTTCAATATGATGTTTAAAAAGTGATAAATTGCTTTCTTCGATATCTATAGCTAAACATGAATATTGGAACCTTAGTGGTTCTTAGAATTGCTTTGACAATGCATTAACTTGAACATAAATGCGTCAAAATCTAATTATGTCAAGGTTTCCTCTTTTAAGGGTATTCGAACAGACTTTCTTGGCATATAACTGAGGTTTTATGCATGAGATTTTGTATTGTAAATATAAGGTGAGTAGTGAGCCAGGTTTCGTACCAAACGGTCCCCATCCTTAAATGAAAACTCGAGTCGTTCCATCAATCAAATGTGGACTAATCGGAAGGGGATTTTGGAAAACCTCAGTAGTCATGCTTAAATGAAAAGATTGAGGAGTGTACAATTCTGAAGGGCTTGTCGATAGGGGAGCGTATCCAAATTCTTCATTAGACGAAATGTGGTTAAGCATGAAAGGAAAATCCTTCACTACAAAATTCTAAGGAATAATCCTTAAAGAATATGTGAAAATCTCATATACCATTTGATACCCAAGATATCCTTGCATAACATGTCATCGTTATATGTTGGAAAATTCAGGAAGTCTAATCATAAGGGGGTTATGGTGACATACCAAACTCGAATCAAATTCCCATTTTATCGAAACTGCAATTCATGAATTCTACACAGGATTTTCTTCATTTGAGTTATCCTATTAATATTCCAAAAAGAATTTATCAACCAAGGGCATTCTATCGAAGAGACATAAATGACTAATCTAATTGGAAGAGGACTTTCGAAAACTCTGTATACTCTAGAGAAACTCAAAAGGAGAGTGTTAACAAACAATGAACACATGAAGTAAAGGTGAAAATAAAACATGCGGTGATTCGAAAAAGGTAAATACACTTGAATCAAAGAAAGTTGTCTCTTGTAAGTGTACCTTTTATTCTCAGTAATCACTCAAATTTATATATCAAAAATTCAAAAACATAAGAAAAAATTCGAAGAAATTATAAAAATTTGATTACTCTTCTTTTACAAAATCAAAGAGTTAGAAACTCCAAAACACTTTCACAATCCAGAAGTATCTAAACTGAAAAAGTCCAAATATTGTCGAAAAGCCAAAAACATTTGAAAAAACTCGAAAAGACAAAAGATTCATTTTTATCATTCGAATTAGTGTAATTTTATTTTTTTTTACAAGGAAAAATCCAAAACATCGAAAAACACTCTAGAAAATAAACAAAAACAGTTGTATATTTAGAAAAGTCAACGAAATACTCAAAAAGATTTTATTCTATCTTTATTTTTCAATTTCTGAAATTCATCTTCTTGTTCTTTTACTTTGTTCACACTCAAAGACTTTGACTTTTGGAGTCTTCGAGTGCTTCATAAGGGAATGATGTGTTGTTAAGTGTCTCAGGTCGAAGGAATTTCAATCGCCTTGGATAAAGTAGTCGTTACAACATGCATTTATCTATTAGGCATTTATGATTGGACGAGTACATCATTGTGGTTCCACTACGTCTCACACATGCTGTACACGTAGCAGGCCATGTTTCATCCCACGTTACCCCACAAGACGTTTAAATGCCACAATTTTCTCTGAATCCGCTTTACGATTGCACGCAATTTATCAAGCCCTAGAAATCTCACTGCCTTCTTCACCTGCAACTGACCAATCCCCAACTTTCTCTCCATCTTTTGAAACTATTTCTCAATGGCTAAACCTTTTGAAAAAATTTCTTTTGGTGATGAGGCATCCTCTTCTGTTTTCTTGGCTCCTCAGTCAAGCAACTGCCTTGCCGATTTAAATGGTGAAATACCCGGAGATGTACCAAGTTATGTTGAAAGTTCTTTGTCATTCTCCGATCTTTAAGGCGATGACCTTATCCCCTACCGGTCCTGCTCGCACCGTATCAAACGCCTACTCTACAGTGGTGTACAACAAGCAAAACGACCAAGTGGTGTTCTTCCTACAAGGAGGTCAAAAGTCTCGTGTCACTCGTGATACTTTTGGCAAAGTTTTCGGTCTTCCTATCTATGATTAATATATCGCTCCTTCTAGAAGTAACCTTCTGGATACGTTTAACCAAATGGGTCATAACCCTCCTCGAGAACGTATTAATTAGTGCAAGGTTGCCAAGTTACCTGGCATCTGATCCTTCTTATACAGGGTTGTCTTTTGAAGCCTTACAGGACGCATTGTTGGTCTAGATGCTGCTCTGAAAGAAGTGATGCAGATTGTCTATGGTATTTTCCATGGAGCACACATCAACTACCACCATATCATATGGGAAGACTTTACCCACTGGTTGATGGAGACAAAAAGGCGGTTGGCCTGTCATGCCATCGATTCTGGGCTACTCTTGTAATTCAAGCCTACAAATTTCACAAACTGGCAGTTCCATTCGAGGGGGATCAAAATCTGAAGTATCACGCAATTCAAATCCCCAAGGCTACAAATATCTCAGCCTTCCCCTTCATCAGCCAGATACCGGAGACCATGTTAAACTACGTCCCAGCAGATAACACTGTCGTTCAAGCGTACCATGATACCATGGTGAATCCGATGCTGGTATGACATGTTACGGAGGAAACCACACGCTCTCCATCCAAAGTTACAAAGAAAATAAAGGAGCACCCTCCCATGAAGAAACCTCCACAGGGTGATCCATCAAAAGATCATAGGTCGAAGCGCTTTAGGTGGTCGAAGCACTTTAGGCGCTAGAAGCATTCGCCTCGACCTGATCCTAAAAGAGAGAAGCAGATACATCTGTCCATCCTCTAGTACCACCAAGGAACCTGTGGTCGAGGAGGAAACTAAGAAAAAAGCAAAGAAAGAGGCTGAATCCCCAAAGGAAATTTCGACTTGTGAACAAACTGACGAAACTCCAGGCCACGAAGTGCCTCCAGTCGATAAGCCTCATGTCGAAGAGGAGCATGCAAAGAGGAACATATCAAAGAAGAAGAAGAAATTATTCATTATTCTCCTGCTCACAAGGACCCACCCTCCTGCACACAAGTAAGAGTTCTTCTTCGACCCTAACATTGAAATTCCCTTCACTTCGACTGCATCAGGCGACAAACAACAGTCTAGTCAACCTATCTTGGCTGGTCTCAATTATGATGACGTGGTTGTTGTAAAAGGTGATGAAGGCGACCAACCTGATGATTAGGGTGATGAGTACTGCATCATCACCAAAAAGGAATTTAAATTAATCGATCAGAAGCTTGACAAAATTATGAGTCGTCAAGAAGGTATCAGCGACTCGAAGAAAATTAGCGAATTCGAGGAGCTGAAGGAAGGATGGTGGGAAAACTTTCGCCTCCAACAAGAAGAACATAAATCTTCTCTTCCCACCATGGAATCCTTCAAGGAATCACTCTTGGCGACCAGTTGAAAGAGCTTCATGAGAAGATGTGTCTACGTCTAATCGACTACTTGACCAGATCATAGCTAAAGTCGAAGCCATGTCTACAACCATTGAGGCATTGAAAACGAGCTTCGAGAAAGTTTTTCTCGAGTTCGAGAAACATCGTACCACCATCAAGGAGTCCTTCGACCTGCCTCTGGTCGAAGATTAGAAACATAAAGAGGCTCTTTCGATTGTTTTACAGTAGACGCTAGAGAATATTAAAACAATGGAGTCCAAAATCAAGGTGTTCGATCCTGAAGAAGAGCACCAGAAGATCGTCGACTTCGGTTCGAACTTGCTCAGGTTTTCGATCGACCATATTGACTTCTGATTAGAAGCCGCCATAAATAAAGTTAACCAAAGGCTGCGGCCTGTTCTTCCTATATTCATGAACGTAAATCGATGTATTCCTCCCTTGTCTAGGGATTCTAAGCTCCAGATGATCCGAGCTTAACAAGGGGGAGGATGGACTGGGAGACAGACATGATATATCCCTACTACCGGCTAGAGATCGTGGCCAACGGGTGCTTCAGATCAAAAGACAAATGGTGTTGATGGTGTTGGCCTCTCAGACTCGAATGGAAAAGAGAAAGTCAATGACGATGAGCCCTCAGCTGAAAAGAAAGAGAAGAAACAGAAGAATGTCGAAGCAATTATTGCTAGGCTTTCCAAGACCAAAATGGAAAGGGAAGCCAGGGCTAAAGCCCGTTCTTACTGGATAGCTAGACTTTGTGAACCCGAGGGTCATATCGACTCCACTCCAGAGTTGAAGGTAAGATTCGACCAACTTAAAGCTTTTTCTTATGGTGAAACCGAAGTCTTTCCAATCGCACCTAAGCAGAGCTAGTCGACTTAGAACTCCCAGGCTCTCAATTGGACATGACAATTTCTCCAAGAGCCTTTGGGTACGAAAGGTTGTTTCTCAAGATATCTCAGGATATCGCTCCGAGGTTGAAGGGTACCAAGACCGATAGATTTGATATCATGTTAAGCTTGGTCAACCCCAAATTGAAGTATGGAGTTAATTGAAAATCCAAACTCTAGAGTCCTTCTCGAAGAACTTCGTCTTTGAGAATGCACTTTACTGGAACAAATTCACTATAGTGTGTGATATACATATCATACAAACCTTCACCACAACTAATTTTCTACGCATGAACCCACATTACTTGGTGCTCTTGCATAAGATGTTGAAGACCCAGAAGGACAAAGAGTTATTTCCCCATTTAGAGTGATGTTCGCACATTCTTGTTGTACTACTATCAGGATGTAGCTCGCAAGGATTGTGAACTTGCATTGTCCTTGTCATTGAAGGTCGAAGTCACTACTTCTACTGACCTCCCTCCTAATGTTGAATCTTTTGTCAATGGTGAAATCTTCAAGGAACCTTTATTATGTATTATTTTTCTCACCAGACGAAGAGGTCAAATATGTTGATGCCCCTTCAGGCTCGATGAAAAGAGTCTCCATTTCACTACCGCTCTTTAAGATGTTCATCGATTGGTCAGAAAATGTGTGAAGAGTACTGATGACTAAAAAAGTACTTCCTTGATGAAATTTCTTGGTGGATTGTTGTCAAGAGAACTCTGCTAGAACTTTTTTCAGGCTTGTTTCCGATAAGGGTCCCTAGGGTCTGATCATCCGAAGATCAAAGTGTCTTTCGACACTAAGGGGGAGACTGTTGAGTCGAACACTTTTGTTAAAGTCGATGACCATGGAATTCTAGATGAGCTTCGAGTATAATGCTACAAGCTTCAGTTATTCGAAGTCGAAGCTATTTAAAGTCGAAGCTATTCGACTCTAGCCCCTTCGACTGAAGCCATGTGGTCCAATAGGGTTTCTAGATAATGGTGTGCGTACGATCCATGCTTTTTCAGTCCTGTTGTATGAATCCTACTACACGATCTCCTGCCAGTACGCATGCCATCCCCTATCTGTGCAACACATGGAGTAACCTTATTCATCCTCTGATCCACTATCATGCTTTTGTGTAGTATAATTAGATAGTGTCAATCCCTTTATAAGTAATGAGTTGATAACATTGGTTAGAATTAGGGTTTTAAGTTCGTATTCCTAGTCCTTTGTAATACTTTAGTTAGTAACGCCATTTCTTAAGTGAATGTACGAAATACAAGTAATATTCAGTAATTTTGGTTTTACACGCTTTATTCTGTAATGACATATTGTTTTGGGACATTGTCAAATACCTTTGCGGTCTTCAACATTGGGATTATTTGTTGCTCTATTCAATCTCATTCCATCCCCTCATTGAATTTCTGTGGTATCTATCACCATATGTAAAGCTTTTATCAAAAGGGATTTTGTTCACTTCTCTAATTTAGAAAAAAGCCATGTTCAATCCTTTCACATAAACAAGGATTAAATCAAACATTCTCATTTGCCTTCAAAATACCACACTTTGCATAAATCAAGGATTTGCATAAATCAAACGTTTTCATTTGCCCTCAAAATACCACACTTTTGAGGTTAGGATATGCATTTAATTGTTTATGTGATTGAATCGTATTTGAATCTCTATGGTGTCTTCAACGTGTATAGAACTCGTTTTTACCATATCTCGAGATTTACTTCATAATTTTCTTTAAGAGGACTATTCCTCAATGTGGAATTTAATCATTTTGAATATGAATGTAATTGTTTAACACATGACTAAGTAAATACTCACAACGTTAACATATGCAATTGACACAAGCACATTTAGAGAAACTAAATTCAGAATATTGTTCATAACAATAACTGTTTTTACAATGCAAGTGTTTGAATGAAATAATAATCTTCTATTGTATTGAAACCCATGCTCCTTTGTTGTTTTGGGATGCATTCTTGCTTTTTCTTTTCTTTTTACCCTTCATCACACCTGTAACACCTTTACAAATGTTAAATTCATACTTAGTAACAAATACTTGAGTATCGTACGAAAGGTAAAAGTTCTATCATATAGATACCTGAAGTGCTTCCCATAAGCTTCTCCAAAATCACCTTCTCTTGAAGGATAAGACAATTAATATTCCAATGACTAATAGTGCCACATATATCTCATGTAACTTTTACTTCATAAATTTCTCTTTCAATAGATAGCAGCATCTCATGCAACTCTAAGACCGTAATCCTCATGGGGACAATCCTCATGTCCATAATGTGACCAATAAATGGTCCAATCAAGGAGTTGAGGATTACCATTGTGGCCATGTCATTGATAATGGGGTAATCAAGACTATCTAAATAGTCAAGGCGCCTCCTTATTTTAAGTATATAGGAGTTTATATCTTGTCTATTTTAGTATCACATGGTGCCTAAACGGTTTCATCCCTTTTATACATATGGTATAAATATTGTAATTCGTTTATCATGTTATATGCTAATAATTGGTGGAACTCCATGCTCACTTGGAAATATGAATTCGTGTTCTCCAGCATAAAGCGAGATACTTTGATTGAATCATCAACATGTTTCAACCACTCATTATAGGCCTCTATGGGAAAGAAATCAGGTTCTTTGAGAATTGGTTTAAAAAGTACATATCTCAACTTTTCATGATAGAGAACTTTTCTCTAGGTTCGAAACCGAGTAGGGAAGTTATGCAGTCGCAATACTATTCCCAAATGATATGAGAGTAGTGATGGGTGGTTGGAATTTTAGGCCATCTACAAAATTTGACAAAATTCATTTCACATTTTTGATATTTAAATATTTAATAATTAATACCCTTTATTTTTCTAAAACATTAATCATTAAAGTATAGAATCCAAGTGGCAATAAAATAATGGCCAGGTAGCCATTATATCATTTATTTTATTCAAGTTGGTGAATAACTTTTATTGGTTACATCAAATGCAACTTCTAGAATTATGGGATTCTTTTAACAACATTTGTTAGGTTTGACATGTTTGATCCCATATATGCCTCGAGTTTCTCTTACTTAACTTTCCTTTATTTCAAGAAATTCCCGATCAAATCGTCCTACTTGAGAAACATGTGTTGTTGACAATAACTAATGGTAAGGTAGCCCTTATTCAAGTATAAAGGCAAAACCACCTCATTTATCATAAGCCCAATCCAAGTGGTAAGGTAGCCATTATCCAACAAGGATCATACAAAATAATACATGAGTGTTTATCAAAAGGATGTCAGATATTTGAATTTTGAAAAGGGGTTTGTATGTTTTACAATTCTAGTTTTGAAAAACATTAAGGTATCATGTAGATTGAATGCATCCAATGAACATGGTAAATTTTAACTTATTTGAAAAATAAAATTCATCACATGGTCCTTTAGTTACATAAAATCCCCATTTTATCAACTATGAGTTTGTTCTCAATTAATATGTTATATTAAGGTTTGAGTTTGAACACAACAAGAACCATTTTAGTCTTCTTAATAAACATCCTTTATTATTAATACTTAGAGTTTGTATGATGTTGGGTTTGTTGGATTAAGTGTCTAAGCCATGACTTTACAACTATATTTATCTTGTTAATTGAAGCAAAATCCATTTGGGTTGCCCTCATAGCTGGAGGTCAGGATAGAGTTCGGTAGAGTAAAGGGTTGATTTATTAATGTCTTAATAAATCAATAGAATTAATTAAATGGTTTATTAATATATTTAAGTGTTAATATATTAATTAGAAACCATAATAATTAATTAAGATTTAATCTAGAATCAATTGGATTTAATTTAGTGATTAAATTAATTAATTAAAAGTGTGAGGACTAGTTTGTATTTATTTAATAGTTGAATAACTGGCAAAGAGAAGTCCAGGGGCCAAAAGTGGCGCCACCCTTGGAGGCTTCTCTAGGGTTGGCGAAAACCCTAATTAGGGTTTAGGGATCTGGTCCAAGTGGTCAACAGGCTTGCCCACTTGGAGGCTCCTTAGGGTTTCAGGTGTAACCCTAGGAGGCTATAAAAGGAACCCTCTGGCTCCCCATTATTCACGCCAACTTCAACCAAGATTACTCTGCTGGACTGTCTTCTCCATTGCTGTGGGTATGACTTGCATCTGAGGCAGGATACTTTTGCTGCTAGCTTCAAGAACAAGATTCAAAGGTTGGTTCTTCTGATTTAAACTTTAGAAATAATTGTTGGCCTTTAGATATTAGTTTATTATCTTCATAGAAGAAAACATAGATCTTTCTAGGGTTGCATGTGAACCATAGGTATTTTTGTGTTCATTGTTTGCTAGAAAACCCTTCAGTGGTATCAGAGCTATGGTTTGTTTTCTTGTGAATTTGATATAATTGCTTGATATAATCATGGGGTTTTCGAAATTAACCCCTTGAGGAGGCCAATTTCGTTCATGGTGACTAGGGTTTCAAAACCCTAGCCTCCCTCCCTTTCCTTTTTCGATTTGCATGCCTTTTTGGAAGTAGGTTGTTATTTTTGGTAATTGCTGCTTATTTAAATAACTGGAACCCTTTCCTTTGCTTGCTAAATCTCGAAATTAATAGGAAGATTAGAAAATTAATTGGATTAATTTTGTGTTTCCCCATACCCAATTTAATTAGTTTAATTAAATTGTTTAATTAAAAGACCAATTAAATTGCTTAATGATTTAATTTAAGTTTTCGAAAAGTATGAATTAATTTGAGAAAATTCTTAGAAAATTAAATCTAAAATATTTTAAAGAGTTTAAAATATATCTTATATATTTATGATTAAAAGTTAATATTTATATATAGGATAAATTGGTTAGTCTTACCGCAAGTAGGCCTCATTCACAAAACTGTCCTATAAAGAGGGTATAAGGCGACTGACTATAAAATGTTAGTCTAATGGGTATCCACTCTTACCCACCGCTCTCCTGGCCAGTCGAGTGTCGTTAGCCGAACGGGTTTGATAGAACCGCTAAGCCTCTTAAAAGTATAATGCTATAATTGAAAGTACTAGAACCTTGAACAAAACCCAATCTAGTTACTTTAGGTTAAAAATGTGAATTGGTGCTAATCCATGGAATTGCACATTGCACTTTGTGGAACGTTGGTGGAGCGTGTGTGGTTTACCGGCACACCAACTGGGGTCCACAAAGACTTGCAATGGGTTTCTCGATTTTGTCATTATTAACGGAGCGTGTGTGGTTAACCGGCACGTTAATTAGAGATGACAATCGACTTCGAGAGTACCAAGCTAATTTGCATGGTTATTCACACCCGGTTTGTGATCCTCGGCATCCCAGTCACAAACAGTGGGGCACATCCGAGACTAAACATGCCATTGAACAGTTCAATGTGTCTTAACAGATCTAGGAATTTCATAAGATGAAATTGATAAGTGTATTATCACCTTAATGACCATTATGTTGTGATTACGGCATCCCTCTTCACACCATAGTTGGGGCATTTTGGGTCCTAGCCTTAATAAATAATATATTGGGTAATTATTTAAAAGGAAAAACTAAACTAATAAATTCTATTTATTGTAGATGTCTGAATCAAGTGTCTACTCTCCTCCCCCTCCTCCTTCACCCCTTTCTGAGAGCATCAGAAAGCACCTGCTTAATATGGAAAGGCTGACTGGCCTTAACTGTAAGGAATGGCTTCGTAATTGGAGACTGGCTCTCGGCATTGCGGGCAAGCTTCATCTCACCGAGTATCCGATCCCGGTTCCACAGGAACAAGTCATCATAAATAGTTCTTATGATGAGGGTAACTTCTTAGTTGATGTATCCGGAGAAATTCGTGACCTCATGCTATTGACCATTGACCCTGAGTTCCACAAGGATTTTGAATCCTTAGGGCCATATGAGTTAATGCAATCGGTTGAGGAAAGGTTCCGAAAACCGGTTGAAGAGGAACGAGATAGGATCTTCAAATGACTTGCAGAGTGTAAGTTAAAAGAAGGAAGTAGCATCGATTCGCATGTTCTTCAGATTGAAGCGTACATAGGCGAATTGTACAAACTTGGTTATTCCATGAGTCAGGAGTTGAGTGTTAACACTCTACTCACTTCACTGACTGGTTAGTACGATCTGTTCATTCAGACGTATAGAAAGGAAGACCAGAAAAAGACCTTAATGGAAATACGTCCACTGTTTACTTTATACGAGTCACTCTTGGACAGGCATAGCTCCAATGGTTCAGTTACTTCTGGATTAAGTCCAGTTGAAAGACACAGCAAGAAACGATCCAGATCGTCTGGATATGTCTTAAGATGGGAATCCACAGAATCGGATACAGTCGCGGAAAGATTGAAAGACGCTCAAAAGTCAAAATCTTTTGAAAGATCAGGTATATCTAAAACCTCAAAACTCCTGTTCCATAATTCCTTGATGCATAAGAGCACATTTGGATTGGATTTCCGGCTCATGCGGTTTTGAAGTTTAGTTAGATATTGAAATATTGTTATTAGCTTTTAGATGCGTATGACATTGTCTATCATATAATACATTGTGCAAGGATTTTTGTTTTAATAAAATTATCAATTTTCTTTTAACACGTGTTGTTTGAGATATCCTTGAAATGTTGTATGATTGTGTTAAATGCATAATTGCTAATAACTTGAATGTTGAATGCATCCAAAGTGTTTGGATTTTAGGAATTGTGTCCTTTTATGATTGTTAAGATAAATGTCATAAGAATCAATTCAACCAAAAGTCCAGTTGGACAGGACTTTGGAATCATTTGACTTAGAGTCACATGATGAATTGAGCTCTTAATGTGTTAAGAAATGAATCAACCAAAGATCCAGTTGGACAGGACTTTGGAATCATTTGACTTAGAGTCAGATGATGATTAAGTTCTTTATAAAGCACATGTGGCAAGAAATGAATCACCCAAAGATCCAAAGGATAGGACTTTGGAATCAGTTGACTTAGAGTCAACTGAAGATTGCAAGTCTTGAACAGAATTAACAAAGTCATAAGTTTACATAGAGATGTAAAAGAGATTGAGATTAGAAGCAACGAACACATCAGTTGCTGTGTATTGCTCGAATCTCCAAATAGAACACAATTCTTTGTACTTCACAATATTTGTCAGTTGGTATGACGAATATGACCTCGCTTATCAGAATAATCGATTGTATTGAATCGTTGAACAGTTCAAGGACTTCAAAGGAAGTACAAGATCCACAAAACCTGAGTGACAGCATAAACTGGGAAAATGTTTCACAGTTTATTCTCTTCCAAGAACATTAATAGTTATAATGTGTCTTAGGGAAGATGATGGAGCGTTGGTCGAAAGAGTTCGATCCTCAATGTATGAGATACATTGCCAATTAATTTCTCGTAAATTAAACACTAAACCTGTCAGACCATATAAACCATATTCCAACCACATCTACGACTAAGTAGGTTTGCAGACACTGTCTGAAATGTAAAGCTGGGATTGTCCCACTTGTACATTAAAGGTCCGGGGTCTTGTAGTGTTCGTCCGAACCTCATGACTGGCCTGAACCTAATCAGAAATGTCATTTCACTGGCTATCCCGTTGTACCTGGAAAAGAAAGAGCTCTTTTAGAAAGAACTCATATTCTAAGGAGACAGTGGGAGTTGGGATAGTCCTGAATGAGTTCAGGATTAGCCAAATGAAATAACCTTTAGTCATCGCTAGGCTTAGAGCAGAAATCAGATTTCTATTTTAATACTGACATAACCTTCTCTTGACCAGTAGTACTGATCACCGTCATAAGTAGTTATGATCGGGGTGACATACCGAATACTGGTAAAACACTATAGTTGGTACGGATTTTCAATCCGACTACTTGGAAGCATTGGTGAGCCCGGTTGCTGCCAATTAAGAGAACTTTAGGACGAGATACAATCCATGTGACAGCTTGATTGATTTTACAACAGGTCTTAGAACCAGTGGGAGTAATCATCAAAAGAAACCAACATGGACAGAAATGTACCTTCAGAATATCTGGTTGAGTGAGACGATACTCAGAGTCATGTAATTGACTTCGAGAGAAGCGCTCTCAATAGAAGATGAAATCTGAAAGGATACTACATAATGTAAGTCGTTAGTGGAGCGTGTGTGGATCACCGGCACACTAATGAGGACTCATAAAGAATATGCCAGTATAACGGTACATGGGCCCGGGATTTCCCCGCGGGCATCTCCAAGAAAGGATATTCAGATTCTCGAAATATGCCAAAGGATTGGATTTTGAGAATGAGCTGAAAGATATCCATTAAGATGTCAGAAAGGTTTGGATTCTCAAAATATACCAAAAGCTCTGGATTTTGTGAATAGTCCATAACCGTGTCAAAGCCAGTGGGAGTGTTGCTGTTATCTATCTCCATATGTGTGTTACATAATGTTTCTAGGAAACGTCTCTTTTCATTACAAAGTGTAATGACTTGGTGTTAAGAGACGGATCGCTATGAAAGACTTAATAGAGATACGGCATGCTCAGGTGGTCAGGATAGAGTTCGGTAGAGTAAAGGGTTGATTTATTAATTGCTTAATAAATCAATAGAATTAATTAAATGGTTTATTAATATATTTAAGTGTTAATATATTAATTAGAAACCATAATAATTAATTAAGATTTAATCTAGAATTAATTGGATTTAATTTAGTGATTAAATTAATTAATTAAAAGTGTGAGGACTAGTTTGTATTTATTCAATAGTTGAATAACTGGCAAAGAGAAGTCCAGGGGCCAAAAGTGGCGCCACCCTTGGAGGCTTCTATAGGGTTGGCGAAAACCCTAATTAGGGTTTAGGGATCTGGTCCAAGTGGTCAACAGGCTTGCCCACTTAGAGGCTCCTTAGGGTTTCAGGTGTAACCCTAGGAGGCTATAAAAGGAACCCTCTGGCTCCCCATTATTCACGCCAACTTCAACCAAGATTACTCTGCTGGATTGTCTTCTCCATTGCTGTGGGTATGACTTGCATCTGAGGCAGGATACTTTTGCTGCTAACTTCAAGAACAAGATTCAAAGGTTGGTTCTTCTGATTTAAACTTTAGAAATAATTGTTGGCCTTTAGATATTAGTTTATTATCTTCATAGAAGAAAACATAGATCTTTCTAGGGTTGCATGTGAACCATAGGTATTTTTGTGTTCATTGTTTGCTAAAAAACCCTTCAGGGTTTTGTTCATCATATTATCAAGACTTAGAGTTTGTATGATGTTGGGTTTGAAAAGAGTTTAAGAAGGAGTTTAATCTACCACCTTTGTCAACTACGTCCAAAAGTTGATCGTTTGATGGAGATGTCGAATACAAGGAGCCAAATAAGAATCCTTGAAAAGTTAGTCCACTACTAGGATTCAAGAGCAAACCCCTTTCTCTAACCTAAGAACTACACTCACGAACACACATTGAGTTTAGTGCCAAACGGAAAATGTGTATGTATACATGAATTGATTTGCATGTATGTATATATCCTTTAGCTATGTGACACACACATATGTGTACACACATCTAATCATTCACCAAAAGACAAAGGATGTCATATATTCCTTATTCAACTGTTTACATGTCCAACTCTTTTGTCTTTTTTTGGGTTTGTCCCAAACCATGAGGTGACAACACATGGAGAGATAAAATGACTACACTTTTCTTTATTATTAATAAAAACATCCAATGCCTTTATAAATAATAACTCTCCATATCACATGTTTCTTAGCTTAACGTATTTACACATATACCAATGTGTATTTAACACTAACATAAATGTGTGTGTGTGTGTGTGTGTGTATATACATATATATATATATATATATATATATATATATATATATATATATATATATATATATATATATATATATATATATATATATATATATATATATATATATATATATATATATATATATATATATATATATATATATATATATATATATATATATATATATATATATATATATATATATATATAGGTTCATATGTGAACAACAAATATTGTGTGAATGTGTGACCAAATATGGTCCAATCATTCTACAAGGGCATATTAGTACTTTTATATTTTTTAATTATTTAATGCTTAAAATAAAAACCGGTAAATAAGGTAATAACCAATAAATTCTAGTCAATTAAACTAATATAAAAGATCAAGCCTATAATTAAGGAAGATCGCTACAAAACCGTCATCATCTTTTTCATGGCCGATTTATTCATCTTCTTCATCGTGAAAATCCGATTGCACATCCATCACCCTCACACCTCTCTATTTCTTAACAGCAACCCTACATCACCATCTCCGGTCGTCAATAATTATTCCAGAAAAAAATTGGTGGATTTCTTCCTTAATAACGATGGCGTGTAGAATCATGGATATAATCCTGCACAAAGTTCTCGAGGTTATATAGCTTATAGAAGGACACCGTTTTTCAATTCAGATCATCCTACCAAAACCAAGCAAAACCCTAAAATTAGTGAAGACGCTTCGAGGAATCAAGCAGAAAAACGAGGGCTAAGCGTTAGGTCCAGTTCCAGGTTTCGTTCATGTTTATCTATTTTATTTAATTGTTAGACCCAAGTCGAAAGCAACGATTTTGGAATTAGAATTTGAACTTTGCCTAAATTATCTATTGAGTTCACTTTGGGTTCCAATTGAGTTCACATGTGTTGGTTTTTTTCTGCTCGATTTATTTTAAAAATCCAATGTAATCGATCAATCCATAAACGCTGAGTTTGTTTAATTTTTTTTTAAATCCATATATCCGATTGAACGTCAAACGATGAGTTTGTTTAATTTTTTTTAAAAATCCAATGTCATCGATCAATCCATTTGTTGGTTTTTTTCCATATTTGTTTCTCTTGTAAACTTTCAATTTCACCACATTAATTAGTAAGCATCCATGTTTACTATTTATTCCATTTAAATATTCCAATTTTGAAGAATTCTTTTTCATGAAGCTAGCTACTTGTATTCGTTTTCTTGTGTAACAGTAGCATTTTAACACAAATCAACATCACCATAATAGTACTAGTGTAACACAATTAGTTACTTTTATTTATTTATTTTAGGCTCTTCTGATATATGGACGTTGTGAACAAGCAATATTCTTTCAGAATTTCAAGGTTAAGCTAACAAAGACAACAATATTCTTTCAGAATGGATGTGGTGATACAACAATATTCTGTCAGAATTTCAAGATTGAGCTTACAAAAACAACAATATTATTTCAAAATAAAGAAAATAATCGGAATGCATTATGAAATCGATGGTTTATGTTTCATTCTCACAGAATGTGTATATAGTTATTTATGTTTTTATACTTGATACATAATTTCTACATATTTGTAAGACCCGTTCCGCCGAGTCGCGGCCCGGAAGAATCCGCGGCGCGGCTTTAGGAAGAATCTAAAATCGCGTAGGATTTGTACGCGTGGCGCGGTTCGAAAGAACCCGCGACGCGGTGCGCCTCTATTATGAAAAACCCTAATTCGGATGTACACGCCTATATAAAGGACCCCAGCCCTAGGGTTCGTGTTTTTGGAAGTTCTCTGGAGTGGAGTCGACTGGTTTCAGCAGAGGCTCTTCGGTTCTAAGGCTTTGAAGGTTTGAAGGAAGAGATACAACGTGGGGAAAGGCTTGTAGCCGATCGGGTGCATTCCTCTGTCTCCCAGAAACAAGGTAAGAGGATCTACCTTCTGATATTTCATTCTATCCTGTCTTTATGGTGTTATCCCTTGATTAGTAGTCTTAGATGACTTGTAACACTTAGGGTTTGGACCAAGGACATGCATGGACTTGCATGTCCATAAGGAAGTGATCTTAGGATAGTTTTTGATCCCAGGAAGGGTGTAGAGTGGAACCCTAACCGATGACCGTTCTGGTTAAGAGCAAAAAGAGGATTTCGGACTATTGCGAGTCCGTGACGCGGACAGGCTATGTCGGCGACGCGGGTTCGAATAAAACCCCGTAAGTGTAATGATAGTCCGCGACGCGTAAGGGAGAGGTCGCGCCGCGGCGAGCGACTGTTTGACCAAAAGCTTACTTTTGACCTATGGTTGTTAGCAAATGTTGGGTCTGACCTTTAGGAAAGTCTATAGGAGTTTTGGTCAGTGATTAATATGTTGTGTATGTAGGATTTAGGTGATCGGACGAGCCTAGTTTGGAAAATTAGCAAATTATCCGGACGGTTGTGATTCAGGTGAGTATCCTCACCTTACTATATGATGTTGCACGTTAGGCATCTTGTGTGTTATTTACAGTTATATGACTTGCTCTATATCTATGGTTATTTGTTGTTGGGCTCAGTACTGATGCGTGTCCCCTCGTAGCTGTTGTATGCCGAGTTGGACTATTGCCTTGTCCCATAGCTGTTGTATGATGGGCTGGGCCATAACCGGGAACCCATAGCTGTTGTATGATGGGTAGAACCTTCCTGTGTCCATAGCTGTTGTATGATGGACGCCCGTAGCTGTTGTATGGCGGGTAGGGTCGGGTCGTTCTCGAGGACGGGTTGTTTAATGTGTGGGCATGTATGGTAATTTGTGGAACTCACTAAGCTTTATGCTTACCCGTTGATTTTAAAACATTTTCAGGTACTTCAGTTGATAAAGGGGTGAACTCGGCGTGACGGCGGCGCATCGCACATTTATGATTTGCAGTTATATTATTAAATAAGATTTATATAATTATGGGACGTATGCACTCTGGTAATAGTTTTGATCAACACCGCTTAAGCATGTTAATAAGATTATCTATGTTTTTACTTACTTTTTTTAAAGAAAATTTTTGATTGAAAATTGGGGCGTTACAAATTGGTATCAGAGCCTTGGTTTGAGGGATTTGGATGAACTGTATTGGGAATCCAAACTCAAACTTAGGACTGAGAGCTTTTCGTTAAAGAAATAATGTTTTCTCTATAAAAGTTTTAAGTAGTTGGGTTGAATAACATGTGGAAGATTCCCTTGCATGTTCTTGTTTGATTGTTGCTTGGGGGTTTGGAACATGGTATGCACACCTGACTTATGATTTTTAACGGATAATGAGTTTCGAAAAGAATGAGATGCGATGCGAACCGTCAACCGAGCTCAAGTAAGTTTTTGTGATTCCCAATTACCCATGCCAAGTTTGTGTTATGTGATGATATATGTATGCCAGAAAATAGGCGTGGAATTTAGTTAGGAAATGCATGCTAGAAATGCTTGGATTAGGATGCCTTCTGCCTGTTGTTTGTTATTTGTGCTGCTTTAGAATCTATGCTAACACTATTAGGTTGCTTAGTGAATGATATTGGGTTATATACAATTAGGATAAGATAGCCTAAGAATTCTTGGTCTAGCCTTACTGGCTGTTCCTTGTTTGGTTGTGACTTTGGGGTAGGATCATTTATTTTAATGTCTATCTTATTCTCGATTGTGTACGACTGTGTGTCCGTGAGGCGACTCGATGGTGTTAGCAGAAGTTCTTTTAGGCACGGGTGAGGTGTGACATCCTAGGTAGCCTAGGATAAGTGTTAGGCAGTTGGGTGCGAGACAGTATGAATACCAATATCAAATAGATAAGTGAGTGGTGAATTAGAGTATTGGGGGACAAATTCTGGAACAAGTACGAATAGGTGTGGAAGGTAGTACAGGGCCCGTACTACCGAAAGCATAGGATTCATACTTGAGTCAGGAAGGGTTACCCAAAATTCTAAGTAACCAAGTAGGGTAGAGAATCAGGTATGATTCGCATTATGGATTAGTGCACGTCTTCATCGTGGCGATGTTCGGTAATGAAGAGTGGATTGAGAGTAATTTCAGGTGTAACCGATTGAGGTAGATCGTGATGGATCATAGGTGCAGAAATTTATCGCAGTTGAGGTATCAACGAGGGTTATGATTGATAGCAATGGGTTGGGCGATGCATCCGGGTTGCTATCCGATGCATCTGGATTTTGCATGTCGATGTTTCGAAGGTCTATGGATGCGAATCCAGATAGACCTTATTCCTGTATAATGGACTAACGACATGGTATGAGGATTGGATTTGTTACAAATGTTCGAGGCGCTGATCGATCGCGACCAGCACTAGGTATTGGCATAGATTCCAAGTGGGGGAGAGTTGGTGTTCTAAGAGAATAAATGAAGCTTAATGCGTGTATAGCTCAGCTAATGGAATATGGGAGTACTTGCATTACGAATTATCAAGCATTAGCTTGGGTTATGATGATATAGAGAGAAGGGATTAGCAGCTTGTTGGAAACTGTGGCCTGGGAATCTGTAGATAGGATCTAGAGGATTACTAGGTACTCCTTTAGGGAATGGACTAGAATCCAGATTGATTTAAGTGCCGACATTATGTCGACTAGTGTCACTCGAAGAGCAGGAAGGGCCCGTCCAGCTGCTGAAGCTGATGGACCTTGACTCCTGCTACCCAGCTGAAGTTAGAGTAATGGGAGACTACGTACAAGGTATGACGAAAAATGCAAGTAGTGTGTGACTTATGGGATAAAGACCCACAGAAGATGGCTCCTTGGACAGATAGCCACAAGTAGAGGGTTGAAGTGGAAAGGGAAGGAGGGTTCCCAGTGTGACATAACCGACTATTGAGGATGGAAGTCTCATGGCAATGAAGGAGACGGCGTGGGGATGGATACCCACGATCTAACAAGGCAGGGAACTCGTCGGCAGGGGCTAAGGCCTTGAAGAGGGAAAGTTGTAGCTTGGAGGAGGAAGATGGGAGTGTCATTGCGTGCTGGAGCTAGCAAGTGGTTATTGGTCCATCGAGTAGCTTTTCACCTTAGGGTAAAGGTGTTTGGAATAGCTTTGAGTAAAGGGAATTCTGCAAATTCAAGGAAGCGGTTGGAGGTTGTATGCATTGTGAAGAGGCAAGGATCTTGGCCATGCTAAGGATGCGTGGTCACTTCCATGGGAGTTTTGATTATTTCCATTAAGGCATGGAGAACGTTGGACGATTGTATTTTGTTTCAACTCAGGACCTGGACAGCAGTGGGGGCGAGAGAGTCGAGTTTTAGTATAAAAAGGGCAGAGCATGGAAGGTGAGACGCCGTACTGAGGAGACAACGCGACCTGTTGGGTCGACTGCAAGATTACGCAAGCTATGGTGACTTGGGACACAAGGGTTCTGCTTGCATGGACTGATACTCAGAAGGATTGACGCAGAGAAATTATTCAAAGACCGGGAATCTACTTCAGGCTTCAACAAGAGTTATGCGTGTAGGACAAACGTCTTCGAAATAAGGAATGTGTCATATGTGACAGCTCATCTCAGGAGCGCTAGTCAATAGTTTCAAGGAATGAAAGTATTGCGAGCCGAGAAGCCTTCCCAGGCAGGAAGAACTGGGCGAAGTTAGGAAGGAGTCGGAGCAAGGTTTTAAAGAAATGTCTTGGTGAGATTGTGTATCAATCGGGAAGGATCAACGCGGAAGCAACATATTAAGTAATGATGGGATCAAGACATGGCGGAAGTTATGTTATTCGGAGAATATAAGGGATGTTAGGAACAAGGATAAGCGTTGGATAGGAGCATTGGGTCTTATTGGTTAGTGATCGATTGAGATTTTTACGTCGTGGAGGATTAGTATCTTACGTGAGTACCAAGGTACTGTGCCTTGTCCAAGGTTGAGCTGCATTATGCCTCGGTGAGAGGTAGGGTGTTGTCGAATGGAGAATACTATGTTGCGGTGGCACAATGCGGTGTTCTGGTGAGTACTTCGTGCTGATCGGAAGTGTTGGGTCCTTTATTGTAGCAATTTTGTGTCGTGTTCCCTCAAGTACGAGATACAGTCTTAGCAGGCTGATTGGTCAGATTGGGTTGTGGGGCAGATGATTTCTGTGCAGGATGAGATAATGGTTATCTGGGTGCCGAGGATTAGTACCCTTAGGATTGTTCAGTGGGATGAGAGATGATTATGGATCCTTCCATGATCGCATTTGCCGGAGTAGTTGAGGTGAAGACTACCTTGGTTTTGCTGATGGCTGTTTTAGCTGGTGAGAATGAAAACCAAGGGCGGATCAGGGCGACATGAAGACTGGGCGGATTGGATTCAAGATAAGGATTTAGATGGAAACCGTGGAAGGGAACGCCTTTAGGTGAGACAGTTCAGGTAAATGAAGGTTGTGGGGTAGGGTTAGCGAAGGAAGGCTAACCCATTATGGTCGCCTTGGATGTTAGATATAGACGGAGCTTCCGTGCGGTGATGAACGAAGAAGTTTGTGTCAAGTTTTTCATTGCCCGAGGGGCAACACGGATGTGTATGATATTGGAGAGAATTACTGGTGATCTGGCCGGTAAGGAAGTGTGGAATGGTTAAGAGGAGAGAGGTTTGATCGGTGGAAAGGTCAAGGCCAATCATCAAAAGATAGGTAGCTGATTTGGTCTCCGAGGATTTCTGAGGTAGAATTTGGAGGTATGCCTGTATGGGTTCATCGCGGAAGTACCAAGGAACCCCTCAGTTTATTGATAAAATCAAGGATGTCGTAGACCGATGGAGCAGGAGTGCTCACTTTGAGTCTGTTATAGTATGCTGGGCTACGAAGGGTGGATGATGTTAAGGCTCGGGAGAAAGTACCCCGATATGGTGCTCTGGATGGTGATATCAGGTAAGGAGGTGCACCTCACTTAGGAGTTTAGGAGAAGGTTCGTAAAGTTGCGACATCCAACTTCGTTTCAGTATTGTGCATCATCCTTAGAAGGATGGCTGTGAGACGCTTGAAGGAGTTCCTTCGGGATTACGTTCTTAGTTTGGTGGGAGTTGTAGTTTCTTATGTAACGTTGGTAGAGTCCTTTATGATAATGGTTAGCACACGAGAAATGGTCTCTTGTGCAAGAAGTCGTACGGGAGAGGGTGTCAAGATTTCTATGTGTTCAGGAAGAGATTGTAGACTGATTTGAGCCGGAAGAAGAATCATGATAATATGCAGTGATAGGACCTGAGTTTATTGGTCGGAGTTTTGTCGTTAAGGTACCGATGTACTGGAAAGTTGGACCCTGGGTATACCGGATCGTTGATAGTGTAGTAGATAGAATCTATGGCTCAATCAGGCTTGTAGTAACTTCTAGATTTCTTAGTTGAGGCTATGCAATGCGACGCATTCTGTAGCGCGCAATTGGGAGAGAAATTGCGAGACGATGGTCCGATCTCGAGTTCCAGGTTGGAAGTTTAGTTCTTCTTAAGGTGTCGCCTTGGGAGGGGGTTATTAGGAATCGAGGAAAGCTTGGCCCTAGGTACATTGGACCAAATCGAATCATCGCGCGAGTAGGGAAGGTAGCCTATCGGGTGAAGCTGCCTGGGCAGCTTAGCTAGATTCACGACACGTTCCACATTTCCCGACTCAGGAAGTGTATAACCGATGAAACTTCAATTGTGCCCTTGGAGGTTACCTAAATTGACGAACGCTTGAATTATGTGGAGCGACCGATTGCTATCAAAGAAAGGGAAAATAAAGACTTTACGGATTAAGACGATAGGGGTAGTTAAGGTGTAGTGGCAGCATCGTAAGGGGTCTGAATGGACTTAGGAACCCGATTTCGGGGAACCCGATTTCGTAAATGTGGAGGTATTACCCCAAGTTGTTTTCAGGCACTGATTTCGGGGACGAAATCCATTCAAGTGGGGGAGAATTGTAAGACCCGTTCCGCCGAGTCGTAGCCCGGAAGAATCCGCGGCGCGGCTTTAGGAAGAATCTAGAATCGCGTAGGATTTGTACGCGCGGCGCGGTTCGAAAGAACCCGCGACGCGGTGCGCCTCTATTATGAAAAACCCTAATTCGGATGTACACGCCTATATAAAGGACCCCAGCCCTAGGGTTCGTGTTTTTGGAAGTTCTTTGGAGTGGAGTCGACTGGTTTCAGCAGAGGCTCTTCGGTTCTAAGGCTTTGAAGGTTTGAAGGAAGAGATACAACGTGGGGAAAGGCTTGTAGCCGATCAGGTGCATTCCTCTGTCTCCCAGAAACAAGGTAAGAGGATCTACCTTCTGATATTTCATTCTATCCCGTCTTTATGGTGTTATCCCTTGATTAGTAGTCTTAGATGACTTGTAACACTTAGGGTTTGGACCAAGGACATGCATGGACTTTGACACGCGCAGAGGTCGTCGTGCGGTCAAAAATAAGAGAAAAACCTAACACACACTAGTATAGCGGTAGTCAAGGTCGATCCACAGGAGCTTCGTGGTTAGACTAGATGAGAGATTACCAACTAATAGTGTCACAGCTATAGTCGGAGGATCTGGTTTCTATTTTCCTATCACTAGCAAATGAGACAGTGACCAAACACTCAAGCCAAGTTAAGCTATGTCCAAATGACCTAGTCACTTTCTGAAATCAGAAGTACATCTCTGACTCAGAAGCAATCAAAGGCATCCAAACTAGCTAAACCAAGCAAAGCATAAACTACCACTAGTTAAAGTCCTATTGAACAGTTACTAGCCAAGGTTTAATGCTTACCAAATAACCTAATTAGCTACTGTTCAGCTAACAAAAACAGTCCTAACAAGGTCCAAAACAATATCCAAAACACAATCAATCAAACAAATCAAACACAAACATCCAAACACCGAAAAGCTAAGATTAAATGTAACCAAATGCTTTTCATTCACCAAACTGAATTTCAATCACAAAATAGTAACCAAATGTTTCTAAAACAGAAACCTAAGTGCTCAAAATCAGTGGTTGTCACTCCCAAAGACTTTAGCTACAAAACTACTTGCTACTAAAATGAAATTAAAACCAAAAACATAAAATACCAATTGTGAGCTTGCTGAAATGAAATCCTGGAGTCAAAGAGCTTCAAGGTCGATGTTTACACCCGGTCTTTGCTAGGGTTTTCGGCTGGAAATGCATCTATTTATACTTGCAAATTTCCCGCAACCCCGCCGCGCAGAAATGAAATCCGCGGCGCGCGTACTTATCTTTTCCCGTTTTCTTCGGCATTTGAATGTGTTCCACCGCCTTAAGCCCGCGTCGCGCATAGTTGATTCTCGCGGCGCGCGTACGAGTTCTCTTGATTTTTCATTCCTTCGCAACTTCTTCCTTTTGCACGCTTTTAGTCCCTGTTTCTATTCTTTTTCTCCAAACAAGTCCTGGCACGAAAAGTGAGAATACCCAGACATATTTGATATAATTTTATCAAGAACAGGGCTCAACAACGCCTAAAATACTTGATATCACTAGGCGTTGTCAAACACCCCACACTTGTGCCTTGCTTGTCCCCAAGCAAGAGAGTTTTTAACAAATTATAATAAAGAATCAAACAATTTCTGACTGTGTTCAGTTTCAAAGTTTATTGCTCTTTTGAGTTAGAGTGGAATAGTTCGCGAAAACATAATCGAATTGTTCTTTGGAATTCATGGCTTTCTAGAGAACCCTTGATTACAAACTTTCTGTCCACAATGAAGTGTACTTACTCATTCAGATTCTAAAGGCCATTAAGGAATTATCCATGACTTTCGATGTTGTCCGTGTAACGAGCTTTCAGAAATACCATCCCAGACCAGACGATCTTAGGTGGTAAGGTGCATAAGGCCCACCCATTTTAGACCTACCGGCTCGAACAACAAAGGCCACAGATTGACTTTCCGTTCCTAAATTCCAATCCTAAAACAGCTCAATCTTCTAAACTCATAAAACTCAACTTATTTGACTAACTAATAGCATGATCACAAATAAACAGTATTTCTTGAAAAATACTAATGCTATCACAATCATAAACCATTCATTTCAAAATTGCAATTCATTAAAATTTTTGAAAAATATTGCTAAAAATTTGAAAAATTGAACATTTTTGCAAAAATTTCAAAAACAAATTCTCTTTCGACCGGCCACACCCCACACTTAAAACCGTACAACGTCCCCGTTGTACAAAATTATTTCAAAATAAGGGAGAAAGAGTTACCCCTTTTTGGACGATAGACTGCTTGGTGCTCAATATCACAGGTATAATTGCGTACAAATGGATCCTCGATTTCGTATTCTGGAGTTGTAGCGCTACAGTAAACACGCCGGTGGTCAAGACAAGTGGAGGGGGCACGGTGACCCCACACTTATCTGAGTCAACTCCTTCTCAAATTGGTATAGCATGCATCACTCAACAAACACATTAAAAACACACATGACAAAAATTAAATATAAACACAAAATATATAGAAAAATGTGTATGTGTTGCGGATGACCGCGGCGCGTAATTGAAGGATGCGCGTCGCGGTAATTTCGTGAGATTAAAACAGCGTCAAATGAGAAATGACCGCGTCGCGCTATATATGGATGCCACGGCGCGGTAATTTCAGCAGATTTATCCAAATTTCAAATCTCACAAGAAACAATTCAACACACCAAAACCATTGTTTTATTATTAATATCTAATGCCTGCAGAAGGCTTATTGACCTAACCAACTTTCTAAAAAACAAATCTTTTAAGCTAATTCTAATAAAATGAAAATCAAAAATGTACTAAAAAGAAATCAAAATAATTACATCCATCCTTTTCAATTATGCGCAGTGTCAGCATAATCATCTTCATCTTCTTCAGGGCCCTCCTCCATGGGTTCCTCCTCTTCTTCTCTGATAGTCGGCTGGGGTCTTGGCAGAACACACTTATGCTTTGCAATGAGGGCGATCATACAGTCCGCTAACCACAGGAGCTGCATCTGTGTATTCTCTGTTCGTCTGTTAACCTCCTGTGCTACAATCAACTGTAACTGGTGTTCCCTCGTATGGACTTGCAATGCCTTTTTAACATCCTTCACTTCATCGGCCAAGTACCGCGATTCCATGGTGGCCGGGGAAAGTCCTTGGGGTGGATGAATAGTCACCCGCGGTCGCTTTTTGGAAGTGGACGGCTTGGTCTTCAACACCGGAAATGGGGATCGCTCAGTTGCGGTGACCCCATCGTCGACATAAATCACGTCTCGGGAAATGGTAGTCGGCGGGCTGAAGGGAACTGGTTGGATAACTGTCATCCTACGGGTAGTGTATTCAGATAGCAACCCATAGGATCGGGCTAGATTCATCACATAATGTCCCCCGCCGAGGGCAATTTGCTTCAGTGGCTCATCTGTGATTTGTTTGAAGTAATCGGCCACGAAGTATGGCATGTTGCATGTCTGAAGCATCCGTGTCAGACACCACATAAGATGTAACTCACGTGGTAACACCCGATCCTCGTCCGCACGAGGCCAGACCATGGTTGATATCAACCGATGTAACATGCGATGCGATGGTAGATGCATCAGCCCCTCGCGTACGGTATTCTCATGATACCGCGTGGATGATATGGTGCTCCAGTAGTCAGCAGGAGAGAATGAGTCATCGGCATCATAATTAGCCCGTCGATGAAAGGTGGCAAACCTTGGTGCCTCTGATTCTTCCTCAGTGTACAACCCGATGCGATAGCCAAATTCCCGTAAGCTGCAGCTTCGGTTGTGATTACCCAACCGGAACTGCACCATCTCTTCCATATCCATTCCCAGCGGCTGACGATCAAATTGGTAACTTGCAAGAAATTGCAAGAATACCTCCCGGTAAATGGGTCCTTCCATGTGAACAATGTTGTCAATGGCTCGACAAGTGTAAGTAAGCTCGTCTTTGTCGTACCCCCTTGAACCAGCCAATATTGCAAATGTTCCATAATCCCTGATTCCTCGGTCAACTGCCAGTTGACCGGCCGGGTGGGGAGGATTCATTTTTGTTGTTGAATGGATCTACGATTGTAGAAGCTGTAGGCGCGTGTTCTCCCCACTTCCGTGGCGAAAGAATTCCAGTCGATGGATTCGGAACTACCTGAAGAAGACATTGTACCTGCGAAATCACAAAAATTGAAAAATTACTGCACTGTTCTGACGTTCGACGCGGCGCGCACGTGACAACCCGCGACGCGCTGAATGAATATTCATACTCCGCGTCGCGGACTGTACATGGCGCGGTGCGGCGAACGATTTCAGTCAAGAAAATTTCACTAAATCTGTCAATCTAAGTCCAATTTTCCTAATCTGGCACTTGGGTTTTGCGTAATACAATACTATAATCCTAATTCAGCAATTAATTTAAGCGATTAAACATAACATTGTGGATTACAGTAGCATCTAGTAAGTTTCAAGACTTCTAAAACTAAGAGAGAGAGAATCGATACTTACTTGGATTTCTTGTGAATGAAAGTCGAATGCAGTCGTTGGATTGATTGGAGGGTTGAAGCACGGTGAGAAGAATCAAAATTTTCCGCAATTTATTTATATGCAATGTGGGAATTTGAATGACTATCAAAAGCTCTTTTTAAGTGATTATCTTTAATTTCAAATTAAGATAAGACCGCGACGCGGGAAGCTTCTATCCGCGTCGCGTATAAAAATCTGATTTTAAATGTAATCGCAAAACTCAACACGCGCGGCGCGGCTCCTAAGATCCCGCGGCGCGGTCTTGTAAAATTACCAAAATGACCTCACACTTGCCTTTTTCTCACCGTGATCAAAAGTTGGATGTAATTCTTTGATTATTAAGAAAAATATGCAATTATACAATGATGATCGGGTTGCCTCCCGTCAAGCGCTAAGTTTAACGTCTTCAGCCAGACGTGCACTTACCTGATTATGTTGCGTATGTTGGAATTTCTGTTATAAATTCGACTGTCTCTACCTCTAATTTCTGGAACGTGCCTGTGGTGATGTATGGTTTGAGTCTATGGCCATTGACTTTAAATGGTTGCCCACCTTTTAAGTCCTGGATTTCGACTGCACCATAATCTGTAATGCTGATCACTTCATATGGACCATTCCATTTGCTTCTTAGTTTTCCAGGGAACATCTTCAGTCTTGAATTATACAGCCATACTTTTTGTCCAACTTCAAAGACCTTCAGTCGTAGCTTTGCGTCATGATATCGCTTCATCTTTGATTTATAGGTGGCTGCGTTCTCATATGCTTCATCTCGTAGTTCTTCTAATTCAGATAACTGAAGTTTCCTTTCTTTCCCAGCATCAGAATAGTCCATGTTGACTTTCTTAATGGCCCAAAGGGCACGATTGGCAATGTCTACTGGTAAATGACATCCTTTTCCATAAACCAACCGATATGGAGTAGTCCCGATCGGTGTTTTGTACGCAGTTCGATACGCCCACAATGCGTCATCTAACCTTAGCGACCAATCCTTTCTATCAGTCTTGACAGTTTTCTGAAGGATTTATTTGATTTGCCTATTGGATACCTCCACCTGGCCGCTGGTTTGTGGATGATACGGCGTGGCAATGCGATGATTCACCCCATAGTGTTTCAGCAGCCTTCCGAATTTGAAATTATTGAAATGAGATCCTCCGTCGCTAATGATTACTCTGGGGACCCCATGCCTGGTGAAGATATTTTTCTTCACAAATTTGCAGACCACGTGATGGTCGTTTGTGCGAGTTGCTTCGGCCTCAATCCATTTTGAGACATAATCTACTGCCACCAATATGTAAACATATCCATGTGATGTGGGGAATGGACCCATAAAATTGATTCCCCAGACATCAAAAATGTCTACTACCAAAATCGGATTCAAGGGCATTTGATCCCTTTTCGATATATTCCCTAATTGCTGGCAATTGATGCACTCCTTGGCAGTCCTGTACGAATCCCGAAAGATAGTCGGCCAGTATAGTCCAGATTCAAGAACTTTGTACCCGGTTTTCCTTCCACTGAAATGTCCTCCACATGCTGATGCATGACAGAGATCCAACACTTCACCAATTTCATTGTCTGGCACACATCGACGAATTATCTGGTCCTCACCTACCTTAAAAAGGTCTGGATCATCCCAAATGAATCTCTTTACATATGTGCGAAATTGCTTCTGCCTTTGTTTCGTCCAATGTTTTGGTATTGCTCCTGTGGCCAGAAAATTTACATAGTTTGCATACCATGGGGCTCCATTAACCTCTAACAACTGCTCGTCAGGAAATGAGTCTTGAATTCCTGCTTCCAATCCTTCAGCTGGTAATCTAGAAAGGTGATCTGCCACTACATTCTCAGCTCCCTTCTTGTCTTTGATGTCCACGTCGAATTCTTGCAACAGGAGTATCCACCTAATTAAGCGAGGCTTAGACTCCTTCTTTGTGATCAGATGCCGAACAGCACTGTGGTCAGTGTAGACCACCACCTTGGATCCCCAAATATAAGATCGAAATTTATCCAGAGCAAATACTACAGCAAGTAATTCTTTTTCAGTAGTCGTGTAATTCAATTGAGCTTCAGAAAAAGTTTTACTAGCATAACAGATAACAACAGGTTTCCTATCGACTTTTTGCCCTAGTACTGCACCAGCAGCATAATCGCTAGCATCACACATTATCTCAAAAGGTTGCGTCCAGTCGGGCGGCTTCAGAATGGGAGCCTCAACCAGTTTATTTTTGAGAATGTTGAATGCTTTTACACATTCTTCGTCAAAAACAAATGGTGCGTCCTTCAAAAGAAGACCACAGAGGGGCTTAGAGATAGCACTAAAATCTTTAATGAATCTACGATAAAACCCTGCATGCCCCAAGAATGATCTAACCCCTTTTAGTGATGTTGGAGGCGGCAATGTGGATATGACTTTAACTTTAGCGCGATCGACTTCGAATCCTCTTTCAGAGACCACATGTCCTAATACTATCCCTTCTCGTACCATAAAATGGCTTTTCTCCCAGGAAAGAACCAGGTTTGTTTCCACACATCTTTTCAGCACCTTTTCCAATTGAACTAAGCAAGTTTCGAATGTAGGTCCAAAAATTGAGAAATCATCCATGAAGATTTCTAGAGCTTCACCAATCATGTCAGAAAAGATTGCCATCATACATCGTTGAAACGTTGCAGGCGCATTACACAATCCAAATGGCATTATGCAAAAGGAAAAAGTACCATAAGGGCAAGTGAATGTTGTCTTTGCCTGATCTTCTGGATGAATTGCGATTTGATTATACCCAGAATATCCATCCAAAAAACAGTAGTACTTTTGTCCTGCTAACTTCTCCACGATTTGATCGATAAAGGGTAATGGGAAATGATCCTTGGATGTGGCAGCATTAAGCTTCCGATAATCAATACAGACTCGCCATCCGGTTACAGGTCTTGTGGATATCTTGTCACCATCCTTTGTGTCTACTACAGTGATCCCTAACTTTTTCGGCACAGTTTGTGTTGGGCTAACCCATTCACTGTCAGAAATAGGGTAAATGATTCCTGCGTCCAACCATTTAAGAACCTCCTTTTTGACAACTTCTTTTAAGTTGGGATTCAACCTCCTTTGCGTATCCCGGGCAGGTTTAGCTCCTTCTTCTGTGATAATGTGATGCATGCACGTGGTTGGACTAATTCCTTTTAAGTCCGCGATTGTCCAGCCGATAGCCTCCTTGTGTTTGGACAATACCCTGAGCAATCCTATCTCTTGTTCCTCTGTCAGGTTGGCTGCCACGATTACTGGTAAAGTATATTTCTCTCCTAGAAAGGCATACTTTAAATGTTCTGGTAGAGGTTTTAGATCCAACTTTGGCGGTTCTTGTAAAGAGGGCTTTAATGTCTTTGGAATCTCTGCTGGTAACTTCTCTATATGTGCACATTCTTCACACGTGAATCCTTTTTCTTCTTCTCCCTTTTGTGTCTCTTTTCTTCCAACAATTGCTTCTTCCTGAGTTTCTATTTCTTCTTCTTTAAGTACCTCTGGAGTGTAATGCTGCACAAGCTCGTCTATAATGTCTACTTGATAGCATTCCTCTTCTTCCATGTTACTTCCTTTGGGATCAGCATTGAAAATGTTGATCTTGGCCTGTCGGTGTCCAAAAGATATTCCTATTTCTCCAGTACGACAAGAAATATTTGCGTTAGCCATGGCCAAAAACGGCCGCCCTAGAATAATTGTAGGCTGCTCTCCATTTATCGCTTGACGGGTATCCAAAACAAGAAAATTTGCTGGGTAGTAAAATTCTCCTACCCTGATGATAACATCGATTAACATGCCTCTGGGAACCTTGGTGGACTTATCAGCCAACTGCAGAATCACATCAGTAGATCTCATGGTGCCAAACTCATGCTTGTCAAATAACTGCCCAGGCAATATATTCACACTTGCACCTAAATCTAAAAGAGCCCTTTTGATGTGCACATTGCCTAAATCTACTGAAATAAGAGGAACTCCCGGATCTTTCAGTTTTGGAGGAAGCGCATCCATGAGGATAGAGCTTACATTCTCAGGTAAGTTAATCATCTTAGGCAAGTGGGACAGAATATGTTTCTTATGTATACACATGTCCTTGAGAAACTTAGCATATGCGGGAACTTCCTTTATAAGTTTGACTAAAGGAATGTTAACTTTAATTTGACTAAACAATTCCCACATGTCTTCAGCTTGTGGTCCCTTCTTTCCATATGGTCCTTTCTCCGGCTTTTCCAAAGCTGTCGGAAAAGGAACTGTTCCACTTGATTCTCCTTTTTCCCATGTACTCGTCTGTTTCGTCTTCTGTACTTGCTCCTCCTTATCCTTTCTCTTATTTCTTTCTAATTCTTCTTTTTCATCAAAAACTATTTCTACATCACTATCATCATCATCTGCAACCTTGTTGTCTACTTTCTTCCCACTCCTAAGTGTGATGACTTCATTAACTTGCATTTTTGGTGACTGCTCTTGCTCCCTTACTTGTGTTTCTTTCATTTTGACAAGTGAATCTCCTAATCTCAGAATTGCTTCCGAATTAGACTTCTCTACTTCTTGGAGTTGTACTAACAATCCAAAAATTTCTTGCAAACCAATGTTCGTACTTCCTGATGAAGATGGAGGTTGCACCTGTTGCTCCCTTATAGGTGGTTGTCTCGATTCTCGTTGCTGATTACTTCGGAATGGCCTTGGTGCGTTGTGAAATCGACCATATCCGTGCACTTGACTTATTTCCTCATGAGTCATTGAGCACTCATTATGATTGTGTCCTATTTTTCCACATGTATTGCAGATATTCTGCCCATGCAACACGTATGCCCCTTTTTCTTGTTGAAACCTCTCGAGCATCTGATTGAACCTTTTTGTAACAGCAGTGAGCTCTTTCTGAATTTCAGCTTTCCATTTGTTCTCTGCTTCGACATTTGCTACATAAACAGTCTTATCCTTCATTGATCCACTGACTTTTGATCCTAAACTCAGCTGCTCCAAAAATCTCCAGGCATCATCTGGCTCTTGCCACATAAATGACCCACTTGATGAGGCATTTATCATGACCTGGTGTGTCTCATTAATTCCCTCGAAAAATAATTTGACTAGCTGCCACTTAGGAACTTCATGATGAGGATAGGATCGCAACAGCTCTTTTAATCTGTCAAATGCTTCATGAAAAGCCTCTCCAGGCTTTTGCTGGAAATCTTGTGTCGCTCGTCTAACCTCTGTGGTTTTACTGACTGGATAGAATTCTTGCAGAAACTTCGCCTTGAGTTGTTCCCAACTAGTAATACTATTTGATGGTAAAGATGTAAACCAATACTTGGCTTTATCCTTAAGAGTAAATGGAAACAATCTAAGCCTAAAAATATCTCTATCAGTATTCCTAGGAGTGTTGGCGTTGGCAATTGCTAAGAATTCATATAAATGATTATAAGGGTCGTCAGTCTTGTATCCCCTAAACTGAGTCAATATTCCTAATAACTGAGGTTTTATCTCTACTTGCGAATCTATGTTATCAGGAATATAGATCGGCGACGAATCATCATATTCCCGCGGTTGGAAATGTGATGCAACTGATTGCCGTCTCGGTTGTGCAAAATGTAAAGGTTGGGCGGGGTTACCGTAAAGATGATCATTGTACTCCCGCTGACCTGGTGGTGGATATGGTGGTGTTCTTCTCAGAGGTCCCCGACCTCGGTTCCATTGTGGTTGTGGTGCTGGTGGCACCCATCCTTCATCTTCCTCATCATACACTTCCTCCGTCTCTGGGTAATGGTATCGTGGCTGAGGCGGTGGTTGAAAGTGTATAGGTTGTGTTGTTTGGTATGTGGGTTGAGGTTTAAAGAGGGTTGGTTGTGGTTGGGATGTTGGTGTATGCTGTCTAGGAGCTGGGGTGCCATCTTGGGTCGGCTCTCCCCAAGTCATAGCAGAAGTAAATGGATTGGTGGATTGGGGTTGTGAAGCGGGTGTAAATGGTGGGATAGATGGTGGAGTGCATGATGGTATGGGTGCAGGGGCTGAAACTGCACCACCAGAAGCACTCGTGCTCCCAAACTGAAATTCTGAAAGTGGGGGAATGGAAAACATCCCCGTTGCCTCTCCTGACGGATCTTGGGCAACACTGACCGGACTACTGCTGACTTGACTATAATTCATGATGCTTAAACGCCTACGGGCACGGAGTTTGCACGCAGTACGCTCAATCTCAGAATCAAACTGCAATGGGGATAATTGCTTTCCCCTGCGGGTACGCATGCACTAGTGCAACACGCCCAAAAAAATCAAAAATCAAACTTACGAAAATGAAATTTCAAAAAGCAAGAAACTAGTTCCTACTACTCACCTAACCTAAGCTCACAGCTCCCCGGCAACGGCGCCAAAATTTGACACGCGCAGAGGTCGTCGTGCGGTAAAAAATAATAGAAAAACCTAACACACACACTAGTATAGCGGTAGTCAGGGTCGATCCACAGGAGCTTTGTGGTTAGACTAGATGAGAGATTACCAACTAATAGTGTCACAGCTATAGTCGGAGGATCTGGTTTCTATTTTCCTATCACTAGCAAATGAGACAGTGACCAAACACTCAAGCCAAGTTAAGCTATGTCCAAATGACCTAGTCACTTTCTGAAATCAGAAGTACATCTCTGACTCAGAAGCAATCAAAGGCATCCAAACTAGCTAAACCAAGCAAAGCATAAACTACCACTAGTTAAAGTCCTATTGAACAGTTACTAGCCAAGGTTTAATGCTTACCAAATAACCTAATTAGCTACTGATTTCAGCTAAGAAAAACAGTCCTAACAAGGTCCAAAACAATATCCAAAACACAATCAATCAAACAAATCAAACACAAACATCCAAACACCGAAAAGCTAAGATTAAATGTAACCAAATGCTTTTCATTCACCAAACTGAATTTCAATCACAAAACAGTAACCAAATGTTTCTAAAACAGAAACCTAAGTACTCAAAATCAGTGGTTGTCACTCCCAAAGACTTTAGCTACAAAACTACTTGCTACTAAAATGAAATTAAAACCAAAAACATAAAATACCAATTGTGAGCTTGCTGAAATGAAATCCTGGAGTCAAAGAGCTTCAAGGTCGATGTTTACACCCGGTCTTTGCTAGGGTTTTCGGCTGGAAATGCATCTATTTATACTTGCAAATTTCCCGCAACCGCGCCTCGCAGAAATGAAATCCGCGGCGCGCGTACTTATCTTTTCCCGTTTTCTTCGGCATTTGAATGTGTTCCACCGCCTTAAGCCCGCGTCGCGCATAGTTGATTCCCGCGGCGCGCGTACGAGTTCTCTTGATTTTTCATTCCTTCCCAACTTCTTCCTTTTGCACGCTTTTAGTCCCTGTTTCTATTCTTTTTCTCCAAACAAGTCCTGGCACGAAAAGTGAGAATACCCAGACATATTTGATATAATTTTATCAAGAACAGGGCTCAACAACGCCCAAAATACTTGATATCACTAGGCGTTGTCAGACTTGCATGTCCATAACGAAGTGATCTTAGGGTAGTTTTTGATCCCAGGAAGGGTGTAGAGTGGAACCCTAACCGATGACCGTTCTGGTTAAGAGCAAAAAGAGGATTTCGGACTAGAGTGGAACCCTAACCGATGACCGTTCTGGTTAAGTACAAAAAGAGGATTTCAGACTATTGCGAGTCTGTGACACGGACAGGCTATGTCGGCGACGCGGGTTCGAATAAAACCCCGTAAGTGTAATGATAGTCCGCGACGCGTAAGGGAGAGGTCGCGACGCGGGTTCGACCCATGGTTGTTAGCAAATGTTGGATCTGACCTTTAGGCAAGTCTATAGGAGTTTTGGTCAGTGATTAATATGTTGTGTATGTGAGATTTAGGTGATCGGACGAGCCTAGTTTGGAATATTAGCAAATTATCCGGACGGTTGTGATTTAGGTGAGTATCCTCACCTTACTATATGATGTTGCACGTTAGGCATCTTGTGTGTTATTTACAGTTATATGACTTGCTCTATATCTGTGGTTATTTGTTGTTGGGCTCAGTACTGATGCGTGTCCCGTTGTAGCTGTTGTATGGTGAGTTGGATTATTGCCTTGTCCCATAGCAGTTGTATGATGGGATGGGCCATAACCGGGAACCCATAGCTGTTGTATGATGGGTAGAACCTTCCCGTGTCCATAGCTGTTGTATGATGGACGCCCGTAGCTGTTGTATGGCGGGTAGGGTCGGGTCGTTCTCGAGGACGGGTTGTTTAATGTGTGGGCATGTATGGTAATTTGTGGAACTCACTAAGCTTTATGCTTACCCGTTGATTTTAAAACATTTTCAGGTACTTCAGTTGATAAAGGGGTGAACTCGGCGTGACGGCGGCGCATCGCACATTTATGATTTGCAGTTATATTATTAAATAAGATTTATATAATTATGGGACGTATACACTCTGATAATAGTTTTGATGAACACCGCTTAAGCATGTTAATAAGATTATGTATGTTTTTACTTACTTTTTTTAAAGAAAATTTTTGATTGAAAATTGGGGCGTTACAATATTCTTCAAGAATATTGTATATATTATGTGTTTAGTATTGAATGTTGCGTATATTCTTCAAGAATATTGTATATGTTCTTGTATATATTATAACAATGATGTTTTTTTGATATAAATGGTTCTAATATTCTTTAAGAATGAAATCGTGGTTTTTAAGAATGATTGAACGGCGACATGTATTCATTGTAATATGATTTTTAAATTTATTTATTGTAATTAATAATCCGGTAATACATATTTAAATTTAATGTAATAATTAATAACAAAATTAATTATTTAATTAAATTCCACCAAATTAGGAGATAATAAGTGAACTTCCTTTTTTAATTCTTGATTAATAGACTAAAATACCATTTTTAGGGGTTTAATTGTAAAAACTGATTAATTAAGTTTTATATATTTACATTGAAGCCCCTGAATCTTAGACCATAGATAATTTCAATCGGACGTTCCATATTTGGTCATACGTTCACACAATACTTGTAATCCATATTTGATCCTAACTATATATATATATATATATATATATATATATATATATATATATATATATATATATATATATATATATATATATATATATATATATATATATATATATATATATATATATATATATATATATATATATATATATATATATATATATATATAACACATAAAATAAAACATTAAGCCAAAGACCATTTAAACATTAAACCATGATATGTTTTTTCACACATACTTCTAATTAACTCATATAATATGAGATATATAATCATAATATCATTTTACCCAATACGACTTTCATAAGGTTTATGACATTTTATATCGAATCAGATTCTCTAGATAAATCATCCTTTTGGCATTTACTTCCTTAATTGTTGTGACCCTTATGGATCATATGTTATTGGGAATATAATATTTAGAATGATTCTTGTGTTTGGATATTTTTCTTAGCGATATTTATTGGGACTTGTTTGAGTCCGGGATAATGGAGATGCGTTTGTTTTCAGGGTTGAGGTTACATTGTAAGTTTTTAGTGAATTTTATGGTTGCTTGCATGAAAAGATTTTACTTGTGTCATATGCTGTTGCATTTTGTTGAAGTTACCAGTGGAAAATATTTTATGTTGATAGTTGTTGAATACTCTCAATTGTATATTTTTTAATATGGAAGTTTTACGGTGTCACGTGTATAGTGTACTAGTGTAGTGGCTTACTACACGTTCTTGCATGTTAATCGTTGTGCATGGTGTAAGTACACGACAAATGTTAGGGGTTGGGAGGAAAGATTGTTTCTTGAATCAAGAAGTTTCCTGGATTGCTAGAAGGAACGTGTCATCGTGTGATTACTATCCGAATATGATATTTTGACCCTATATCCGAGTATTACGAAACGTAACTAATGAGGATAATCCATCAATAAAAATTTTGAATCTAGACACTAATAAGAACTATCAACTAGGGATTTATAGAACTCGAATTTTTCTGATTACCAAATAATTACCAATTGGTTTAAATGTTGATTCTATCTCATAAATATAGAATGACAGTTGCAAAGGTAATTATCATGAAATATTATCCGAAAATAATATTTTCCACTTTAATTTCCTTAACAACAAAAATTTTCTACAAGGGGCACTGGGCCTAGGACTCCGTAAGAGGGCACATCCCTCTTGACCCCCGTCAACTTGGTGGAACTGAGATCAAACTCGTTTTATACAAGCGTGCACTCACACCTCCTAACTTGTCTAAAATCAAGACTTGAACTTAATTGGTAATCTTGTAAATTCTATTATATAAATTGACATGGTGACATTAAAATCGCCAACAATAGATAGTCTTACATGATAGTCTATGCTCTGATTTATTTAGTTGCAAGCATATGTGTTATGCGGCGAAGAGAATTTGCTTTCATGGACCCGTCCTCTTCTCTGATCAAGACGTTTTAGTTCCCGAATCTGTGCCATCAATTTTTGGAAAGAAAATTAAAAAATAATTACACAATTAAATTTTTTGATATATGGTTGTATTGTTTTAACTATTGACCTCAATGTGCACGAAAACTACCCAAAAGGCCCTACGTTTACCAAAGAGAATTATGAATGCACGAACCCAAAAAATTATATTGTAAATGAAAATGGAAAAAGAAATGAGGAGGCTTAAACATTTGGATGTGCTTATAAAAACTGCTTGTTGGCTTATTGACTTTTTGGAAAAGTCAATAATAAGCAATGGCAAATAAACAGTTTTTAATAAGTAATGAGACATTTACTTATGACTTATGACTTTTCCAAAAATACAATAAGCCAATAAGCAGTTTTTATAAACACATCCAAACGGCCCCTAAAGACTTCTACAAAAGCATAGCGGTCCAAAACTTTTCGCTCGAGGCATTTATATTACTTTTATCGCTTCCATCGTAATTGCGACTATTTAGAATTAAAGTTTTGGGTTTCAAAGATACTGCAACCGTTAAGATTACTATTTCGAATTAAGGTTTTGGGTTTCAAAGATATTGCAGCTGTTAACAGTTATTTGTTGTCTTTTGAGAACTGGTGTGTTACATGGATTTTCAGTATTGCTTTACAAAATGCTTTAGTTTTCTATAGTATTTGATAAATATTATTTAATAGATAGGTTTTATGCAAACAGTTTTTAATATAATATAGAAACCGTTTTCTAGATATAATTCAACAAGTCGGTATGTTTTTCAATATTATCATATAGAAACGTTTTTACCCAACATTAATCTAGAAGATATTTTTAGTTAATATTATTTATTAAATGTCTTTCTAAAAATTATTTTTTAATAGGTCTTTTATGTACATATTAATTTTATTGTTTAAAGTCATAAAAATATTTTAATAAAATAAGGTCAAAACTCAGAAATACTTTTTGATGAAATAAAGTCCAAAAATAGTTTTTTTCTTTAAAAAATTCTAACTTTAATAAATACATAAAATATTTTAAAAAATATGTCTTATGGAACGGTTTTGTAATATTGTTTTATATAAACCGTTTTCCAATATTATTTAACAAATAGGTATTTTCTCCAATATAATTTGATAGAAACATATCCTACCTTATTTCTAAAAATATTTTTAGCCATTATTATTTTATATGAATGCTTTTCAAAAAAGGTATTTTTTTTAATACGCATTCATGTACGTACCCTCTTTTATATATTTTGCTGCTGTTCCAAAAAAAAAAAAAAAAAAAAAAAAAAAAAAAAAACTTTAATATTATTAAAGTCATAAAATTATTTTAAGAATATAACGGCTGAAAAGACCTTTCTCTAAAACGTTTTACTTTATGAAAACGATTTTATAAAATAATGTTTGTAAAATGCTATTTTAAAATATTTTTTCTAAAACACGTTTTCTATCTTATATTTACTTTATATATAATACTATACATTAATCAGATTATAAAAAGGTCCTAGAGCATAGTAGCCCTATTTAATAGAAAATGTAATTATTGTGAGTAAAAAGTAAAATTATAGTGTAAGTATGATCATTATTTAAGAAAAAAAGAAAATGTAATTATTAGAGGGTAAGTTCAAATGTTAAAGGAGATATAATTAGCTTTTTTTTTTTTTTTTTTTTTTGGAACTCACAAACATATTAATAAAAAGAAGTATCATCTAACAAGATGATAGATGGGCAAAGTACCGGAGATATAATTAGATGGACCCTAAACTTATATACACATGAAACTGTGAAATGTATGCGTCATACTTGTATGTAAGGCTAAGCGGTATCGTTGTCTACGAAGTTGTAGGTATCGGCTGCCACATAGGATGCATGCGTAAATGTCTTTGGATGCCTACAATGGGAGTGGATGCCACTAACATTTTTATTATTTTTAAATTTAATATTAAATTGAAAGAAAAGAGAAATAGAGAGAATAAAGAAAGAGAAAGAGTTCATCGACATGTTTATGTAGCCTAACCATGCCTACGAACGATGCCTACAATGCGGGGTGGTGATGCCGGTGGCATCAACATACCACATAGTTACCGATGAGATTTTTTAAATGCTCATTCTATTCATACCCCTCATACACACACAAAATTACAAAGTATACCCCCCATGAATGTGTGTGTTGAGGGGTAGCTATAGCACAACCCTTTTTTAAAACCATACTGTATAGTCTAATACACGGCTAGGCGTGAATCATTAGTTAATAATGGGCGAACTTCGTAATACCAAAAAATAAAATCTATTAAAGCTATTTTATTTAGTGAAATATATTATTTAGGATATACAATAATAATAATATCCCAAATAATCACCCGTGGTATATATTGAGAATCATGTAAAAGAAAACTTTGTCTAGATACCTTCTCTGCATCTTCACAAACAATTACCACTTCATGGCAGAAAATCAAGAAGCCACCCCATATATAGAAATACCATCAGCTAGTTCATTCCATTGAACAATCGGCCATATTGTTTCAACTAAACTCCTAGTGATCTATTATATCATATTGATTACAGAATAGATATAGGGCCAAAAGGTATCCTTTGGCCCACATGTTGGCCTTCATGCTTGCTACTCCTATTGTTTCAACTTCAAGATCAGATTGCTTAACTGGGGACCTTTTTCTTAATGCAGGTCACTGAGGAATGGGTGCAGGCGGGCAAATATCAAAACCCCAAAAAGGCGGTGAAAAATCCGATAAGAAACTCCTCCGACGAGTCCCTTACAAAAAACCTCTATTCACCGTTGGGGATCTCAAGAAAGCCGTACCACCTCACTGTTTCAATCGGTCGGTTATTCGTTCTTTCTCTTACCTCATCTTTGATCTAACTATTTCCTTCATCTTCTACTACCTGGCCTCTAATTACATCCACATCCTCCCTCACAATCTCTCCTATCTTGCATGGACTGTTTACTGGATCTTACAATCGTCTGTCTTAGGCGGTGTTTGGGTCATAGCCCATGAATGTGGCCACAATGCCTTCAGTAAATATCAATGGCTCGATGACACCGTTGGCTTTCTTTTACATTCTTCTCTCCTTGTCCCGTACTTCTCTTGGAAATACAGTCACCGTCACCACCACTCCAACACTGGTTCACTTGAACATGAGGAAGTCTTCGTCCCTAAACTAAAATCGAATGTCCCTTCATTAGTTGTCTACCTAAACAACCCACCTGGCCGAATCCTTCATCTCTTGTTCAACCACACCCTAGGCTGGCCTTTGTACCTCGTGTCCAACTATGCCGGCAAGAGCTACGATAGGTTTGCATGCCACTTTGACCCAAACAGCCCTATTTACTTGAAAAGTCAACGTGCTCAGATCTTTCTTTCTGATGTTGGGATCCTTGTTGTCATGTACCTACTCTACCATCTAGCAATGGCCAAGGGACTCACATGGGTCTTGTGTATTTATGGTGTGCCGTTGTTTTTTGTCAATAGTTCACTTGTATGTGTTACATACTTGCAACATACACACCCTTCATTGCCACATTATGATTCAACAGAATGGGATTGGTTGAGGGGAGCTCTTGCGACAGTCGATAGAGACTTTGGGATCTTGAACATGTTAGGCCACAACATTGTTAATACTCACGTCACCCATCATTTATTCCCGAAAATGCCTCATTATCAAGCGATGGAGGCCACGAAAGCAATCAAGCCCATATTGAAAGATTATTACAAGTTTGATGAGACACCCATTCTGAAAGCCTTGTATAGAGAAGCAAAAGAATGCGTATATATTGAATCTGATGATAATGAAGAGGTCAAGGGGGTCTTCTGGTTTGGTAATGAGTTTTAATGATAGAAGATTGTAATTGTGTGTCCAAGACCAAGAGAAGAAGTTGATGAAGCCTGTTGCTTAGTAATTTTAGGTTTGAGTTGGTTTTCGATGCATTTATAATGAACTTTGAACTTTAGAAAAAGATGAATAAGATGTGAAGCATCGAGTGTTTATTTAGTACCTATCAACAATAATACATAATCTAGTTTTAAAATTATTGAATTTGTCGTTGGCTTAATTTGTCGGTAGCAACTACAATAATGCATAGATATTTTTCTTGTAATGAAGCATAGCTTTGCATAGAATTACAAATGAGATTGTACTTTTCAATTAACTTTTATTCTATTTTATATAATATTAAGAGTAAATTGATCAGCGGTTGGTCCATGTAGTTTAATAAAACGGACAAATTCAGTACTACTGTATAGACCACTACGTGCATGGTCCTGTGGTTTATTTATTGCGTGGATAGTCCCCGTGGTTTTATTTGTTTTTTCATAATTGATTTCAAATTACGTTTTTACTCTAATTATATTTCTTATTAATTTTATTTCTTTTTCTAAGTTTGAATGTTTTTTTTTTTAATTAAAAAACACATAACCTTATAGCACCATCTTTCTCTCTTTCTTTCTCAGAAACCAACCACCACTATTATTCATCTTGCACTTTAAACAACCAACCACCACCGACATCATTTCTTCTGCCGCTACATGCACCACCGTCGAATGCCGTTGGATCCGAAGGAGTCGTCGAACTTATCTCTCCATATTTAACCACCATCTTCTTCTGTTTCAGTCGTCTAAACATCATATTGTTTCCTGTGTTCGAATCCTAGCTGCAAACCCTAACCACTATCGTAGTTGGAGATCCAAAAGAGCTCGTCGCTGCAAACCCTAGTTGTCGTCTCTTTTATGACGAAACTCTAGCCACCGCTGCAAACCCTAGTCGTCACGGTTGTAGATTGGGATCTGGTGTGTATCAATTTCCAGGTTTGTGTGTATCAATTTCTAGATCTATTGTGTGTGTGTGTGTGTGTGTGTCGGTTCTAGAACTGGTGGTGGTGGCAAATAGTGATGGTGGGTGCATGGCGATTTTCAGATCCACAGGTGTGCGTGTTGATTTCCAGGTTTGTGTGTATGTGTGTCTAGATCTACAGGGGTGTCGATTTATAGATCTGGTTGTAGTGGTAGTTGGTGGTGGCCTACAGTGGTGATAGAAGATAGTATTTGTTCTTGAGTGTGTGTATGTATGTGTGTGTCTTCATGAAGATGTCCATAAGTGTGTGTTTGTGTTTATTCATGAAGATGTTCTTGAGTGTGTATGTGTGTGTATGTTCATGAAAACAAACCCATATAGATAGTGAAGATATGGAGGGGAGGGTGAGAGAGATGGTGATGATGATGGTGGAGGTGGGGTGTGGCTATTATTAATTTAAAAATATAGAAATTAATAAAAAAATTACAAAATAAAATAAAAGGTAAAAATGTCTTTTTATATAGAAAATGACCAGCCACAAAAGAAAATCAAATCAGAAGGACTAACTGTATAATTTATTTTGAAAATAACGATATTTTGGATGTGCCTTTTAATAACTTTCACTCTATTTTATATAATATTAATTATATTTTGGATGTACTTTTAAGAATTTCAGATTAAAACTCATAGGTAACAATTGCAAAAAAATGAGATTTGTTATTAGAATTCTTGTTTTATAATGAATGATAAGTTTTTTAGAACAGCAAACACTTTTATTAAAAAAGAAAAAGCTAGCGGGATGCTAGTAGGAATAAAAATGCAAAAATAAATATTAAAATCCGTAACATCCCAAAATTTTAGGATAAATTTAAAAAAAATTTAATCACATTAAATTAAAGAAAACCACTTGATTTAATTTTCATAAAACACCCAACATTTATAAATCTAGTATAAGCATCCCTAACTAACACGAGTTAACAAAAATCAAACATCAGCAGAAACATCAACTCAAAATAAGTCCCAAATGAAGCAGCACAGTGTATACATGTCACGCCTTGCCATCTTCCACATCTAAAGAACCTGAAATAGTAAGTTAATAGGGAAAGGGTAAGCACACAGCTTAGTGAATTTCAACACATACACTATATATCAATCAAGCATGCCTTGCTAACAACACAGATTACCACATAACGCACCCAGCAGTGGTATCGCCACATAATGCACCCAGCAGTTGCATAGCTACCCACGTAATGCACCCAGCAGTGGTATGGTCACATAATGCACCCAGTAATGATAATACTACATAATGCACCCAGTAGTATGGTCACATAATGCACCCAACGATGATAATACTACATTATGCACCCAGTAGTAGTAACACCACAATATTCAGGTATACTATCACATCTTAATAACACACAACACTACAACAAACAATGTATAATATCAGTACAATGCACACAGCCTAACACTATCCACATATATCACATATGTCACGAAACACAGATAACATATCAAACTCCTATTCATAACACAACATAGCAGAAAATGAATGATATTAATACAATATAGTGAGAAACTCACCTGATAAGTAGAAGTAGGTTGCACACACAAGCCATGTGATACTCAAGAACTCTCCTTTCCCGGTCCTACATCCCACATATCACTACTTAGAACGGGTATCATACGTTATAAACAACTAGTTATAATTGTGTATTGTTGATCTCCGACATGCACCGTGTCCCATTATGCATCCCCCCTTGTTCACTTATATCAACAAAGGAGTTATAGTATGTTCTAATTATTTTTAGGTAAACCCATACTCGCACCATGACACCCAAAACCAATAATTAAGACGATTATCACAAAAGAGGTTACCGACAGTAAAGCTGATTTCTGACCCAATCACAAGATTAACAATATTCCACTAATGAAGGGTTCAATATAAAATCCAACAAAAATCATGCAAACATTAGACCCAAGGATAAGGTCACAGGGACTGACCTCAGGTCATTTTCACCTTTCAAGAGTAAATGAAAAATCCAAAAGTTGACTGATACAATCAGTCCACCCACTGAACCACCCTTCAAAGATGAAACCATAACACAAAATTGACAGAGAGTTATGTTCTTATTTTTGGTAGGAAGAAACTAGAAACATAGAATGAACATTTCCCACTGGTATTGACCCTAAAACATTCTTGTATATTTAACTATGAATTTTTAAAAACAGAATTCACTGTACAGGATAGTCCTGGACCAGCTGGTGAAGATTGCAACTTTCACCTAAACTAGGACTCGAATTAGGTCAAGGCCTTCTGGACCAAGAAACTAGATTCAAAGAACATTCTAGGGATATAAGACTCAACCAATAAGAACACTTACACGATTTAATATGGTTTTTACAAACGGAACCAAAAATCAATGAAATTTGATTCACATGAAATAATAACTAGGGTTAGCGTTTGCACCCATCTAACCCATTAAGACCACAAAAGTTCTGAATGGACCTCATAACACGGAAACAAAGATCAAGAAAAAGATTCATGAAGCAATGATATACATAACCAACACACACACACACACACACACCTACACCCACAGTGGGTATGAGATGGTCACTACAAGGACCGTGGTCTTTACCGGCGACAAAAGTCGCCGCTAAAGGTAGCCATAGTCGCCACTAAAAGCTTTACCGGTGACAAATCGCCGCTAATGCGTCGCCGCTAAAGTTTCGTCGCTATTGCTCAGAAATCGCCGCTAATAGGTCGCCGGTAATGCTAGTCGCCGCTGAAGATCATAGTCGCCGCTATTGGTGTCGTTGCTAATGGTGTTCCGGTCTCCGGTGATGACGTGTCACCGGAGATCACGTCGCCGCTATGGGGTCCCTATACCGCTTCATCAGCACCGCATCAATACCACCCATCAACCGAATACGCTCGTAATCTTGCTCAAGCGCATCTAAATCGAATTGACTCTACAAATTAAAAATAACTTAGTCAAGTAAAAATAAATAAATAAATAAATAAATAACATAAAAAAAATCAAGTTATATAAATAATTTACCTTGAGATGTTGTATTAATGCATCCTTCTCGGCTTGGGTAACATTTTCCCAATCTTTTCGATCAAAGGGCATGGTATGCCACATGTACATCCACACCTCACGAACAAAGAGGTCATACGGTTTACCAACCGGGGTATACGTAGTCGCTCCATCAAACTCCAATGTCAATGGCCGACCTGATTTACTGAGTTGTCGTTGCAGTTCAAGATTTTTTGCTTTGCCTCTCGTTTTTCTTCTCGCCGGTACACCTGCAATATAAATTTAAAAATATTAGTCACGATTGTTATAATAAATGAATAAATACAATAAATTAAAAAATTATAATAACACTTACCATCCATCTCATGGCGACCTGGGCCTCTCCAAAGCGGAATTGGTGGATCCTCGGCCCCATCTCCACCATCACATCGGCCATGACATAAAGTAGCACCATTCAAATCGATGTCATCTCTGACACATAAATAAATTACAATTGTTTTAATGATCTTCCTCACCCCCGGATACTTCAGTGTCATAAGCAGACCCCTCTATATCATAATCAGTATCAGCATCATCAATCTCGCAATCAATCACTCTATTGACGGTAATCGTTGGCGAATCAACTTCAGTATCAGAGTCGTCACCGGTATCATAATTAGGAATGTTTTGAAAGTATTGACTCAAATCGATTACAATACCACAATTAGATGAAGAGGGGTTATGAACGACGTCAACATTTTCGGCTAAGGCGATGTCAGCATTTGGGACACCGTTGTGAACATCCCAAATTTTTCGATGATTGACCTCCTCGACGTCCCACCAAGGATGATTGTTTTGGTTTATTCGAGAAGGTTCTCGGATAAAAAACACTTGTTTGGCTTGGGATGCAAATATGAGTTGATCGTTTTTGTATATTTCACGTTCTGTGTTGATACTGGTGATATTATTTTCTGTTCGAGTATCAAACCACTTGCAGTGATATGATAATCATGAGACTTCAACGCCGTAATGTTTTTATTGTTATCTGACACTTTACTAATGATATTGGATCTAAACCCATCTGGCAGTTTAATGTCTTTAACAAATTGACAAAAAAGCTCTCGATCTTCTTTTGTGAATGAGTATTTTGCTTGTGGTCGGAAGAACTTGTTACCCCTCTTTTGCAACCATTGCGGCCTCCGGATATTTAGCTTTTCCAAGTCCGACCGCGTATTAGAGGTGTCTTTAGTCTTGTTGTTCATTAGAAGCGTACTCAACAGACTACAGCACACATTTTTTTCAACATGCATTACATCTAGGTTGTGCTTCAGCTGCATAGAAGACCAATACTCGAGTTCAAAAAATATGCTTCATTTAGACCAATTCAACTCGAAGTCCTGCCTATCGTGTTCATTTAATCCAAACTGAGGTTGCTTTCCTGGTTTACGAAACAGTAGACGATCTAGTTGAGCTTTTATATCTGCATTACTAAATTGTCTCGGAGGGGGCCTTATCTCTTGTTTCCCGTTAAAGTTCAGATTCTTTCTCAAATGATGGTTAGCAGCTAAGAATCGACAATGACCAACATATACGATTTTATTTGATACACTAACGGAAGGAGTGTCTTCATTGCAAGTCGGACATGCTTTGTAGCCTTGTCCGCTCCAACCTGATAAACTACTACGAGCTGGATAGTCGTTTATCGTCCATAACAATGCCGCCTTCATAGTGAAGAACGTGTTGGTCGCTGCATCTTTAGTACGAATCCCCGTCTGCCACAACTGCTTGAGCTCTTCCACCAACGGCCTAAGAAAAACATCCATGTCCTTCCCAGGTGATTTAGGGCCAGGAATCAACAAGGATAACATGAATGATGTCTCTTTCATGCATAGCCATGGAGGCAAATTGTATGTAGCGAGTATAACCGGCCACATGCTATGAACTGAGCTCATGTTGCCATATGGATTAAAACCATCAGCTGCAACCCCTAGGCGAACATTCCGGGGTTCCCTCGAGAAGTTAGGGTAGTTTTGATCAAATTCTTTCCACGAAGACCCATCAACAGGATGACGCATCATACCTTCTTCTAATCGTCCGGTAGTGTGCCAGATCATATCTTTTGCCGTGTGCCTTGAACAGTACAAACATCGGAGTCTGGGTAACGTAACACCTTGTGAGCTATCTTCTTACCTTTTGTCTTTTCATCGATCCACCGACTCTCGTTACAGACAGGACAATTCTACAAGAAGCTATATTCTTTCCAAAAGATAGCACAGTCATTTCTGCACACGTGCATCGACTCGTACCCCAAACCTATCTTTTTTAGTGTCTTTTTTGCTACATAATGTGACGAGTGGATCTTGTTGCCTTCCGGATATGAAGATTGCAACAACTCAAGGAGTTCATGAAATGAACTATTAGTCCATTTGTGATTAACCTTGATATGCATAATCTTTGCTAAGAAGTCGAGGGAAGAAAACTTAGCACACCCAGGATATAATTCTGATTGGACTTCCTTTAATAGGTATTCAAAATCATCACGGACACCAATACTCTCTGTATCCAAGCTCTCTGTATCCAAGTTCCCTTCGTCGATGTTGCAATCCTCTTCCATCACCTCCTCCATAACGTCTTCAATAACATCAATCATATCGTTTCTTGGTGCCACATCATCCACAACTGGAGGATCTGAAGTTTCACCGTGATAGCTCCACTTCTTGTATAACCGAGAGAACCCAAATACCCGTATATGATGTTTCATTATATGCATAGGCAATAAGATAGTGTTATGACATTTTTGACACGCACATCTGACAAAACCTCTGTCATCGGCATGTACTTGGCAAATCTTGGCAAAAGATTCGAGGCCTTGCTGGAACTTAGGTGAGTTACGTTTTGGATTAGTAGTCCAGCTTTTATCGATACGCATTATGCAACTGGAGCATATATTAGGGTTTAAAAAGGATAAAGTATTTGTATAGGAAACAATATGTTATATAATTAGATCGTTGAAAGGATAATTCAAAAACTATCCTTAGAAGGGGAATAGATAATCGGACAACGATGATAGAGTATTTGCAAAGGTAGGCTTCTACACCCACTTTTTGAATACTTTATCTCATATATGAATGTGTATTATATGATTGTTTGTTTAAGAAAAATTCGGCAGCATTTCCCCTTAGCTCCCATGTATATTTGTAAAAATATACCCGAGGAGCAAAGAGAAAATGACAACCAAATTTTTCTTAAACAAACAATCATGTAATACACATTCATATCCTAGATGAGATAAAGTATTCAAAAAGCAGTCCCAAAACGGGGAAAACCTGAAATTAATTACTAAATCAATTTCAAGCAGGTGTTTCTAAGCTTTTGATGATTGAAAGGAAGAAATGTAAACATATAGTTTACGTTTCAGAGTAACTAAACACTACAAGGAGCAAAGAGAAAATGTAAGTATATACCCGAGGAGCAAAGAGAAAATGACAAACAAATTTTTCTTAAACAAACAATCATGTAATACACATTCATATCCTAGATGAGATAAAGTATTCAAAAAGCAGTCCTAAAACGGGGACAACCCGAAATTAATTACTAAATCAATTTCGAGCGGGTATTTCTAAGCTTTTGATGATTGAAACGAAGAAATGTAAACATATAGTTTACATTTCAGAGTACCTAAACACTACAACATTTACAATTTAGGGTTTAAGGTTTAGGGTTAGAGTTTAAATAAGTTCATGTTTTTAGTTAAGGGTTTAGGGTTTAGGGGTTAGGGTTTAGGATTTAGAGTTTAGGGTTTAGGATTTATTGTTTATGGTTTAAATAAGTTTATGTTTTTTGTTTAGGGTTTAGGGTTTAAGGGTTAGGGTTTAGGGTATAGGGGTTACGGTTTAGGATTTATTGTTTATGGTTTAAATAAATTTATGTTTTTTGTTTAGGGTTTAGGGTTTAGGGGTTAGGGGTTAGGGTTTAGTGTTTATGAGTTAGGGTTTAGGGTTTAGGGTTTAGGGTTTAGGGTTTAGGGTTTATTGTTTATGGATTAAATAAGTTTATGTTTTTTGTTTAGGGTTTAGGGTTTAGGGGTTAGGGTTTAGAGTTTAAGTTTTATGGTTTAAATAAGTTTTTGTTTAGGGTTTAAGGCTTAGGGTTTAGGGTTTAGGGGGTTAGGGTTTAGGGTTTAGGGTTTAGGATTTAGGGTTTAGGGTTTAGGATTTGTTGTTTATGGTTTAAATAAGTTTGTGTTTTTTGTTTAAGGTTTAGGGTTTAGGGGTTAGGGATTAGGGATTAGAGTTTAGGGTTTAGGGTTTAAGGTTTATTGTTTATGGATTAAATAAGTTTATGTTTTTTGTTTAGGGTTTAGGGTTTAGGGGTTACGGTTTAGAGTTTAAGTTTTATGGTTTAAATAAGTTTAGGGTTTAGGGTTTAGGGGTTAAGGGTTTAGGGTTTAGGGTTTAAGTTTTATTGTTTATGGATTAAATAAGTTTACGTTTTTTGTTTAGGGTTTAGGGTTTAGGTGTTACGGTTTAGAGTTTAAGTTTTATGGTTTAAATAAGTTTAGGGTTTAGGGTTTAGGGTTTAGGGTTTAGAGTTTAAGTTTTATGGTTTAAATAACTTTATGTTTAGGGTTTAGGGGTTAGGGTTTAGGGTTTAGGGTTTAGGGATTAAATAAATTTATGTTTTTGTTTTGTGTTTACGGTTTAAATTTAGAGTTTAGGTTCAAATAAGTTTATATACTTTTTAGGTTAATTAGGTTTAAATAATTTTATTAAAACGTTACATTAACGTATAATTTTATTTTTTATAATTTACGATTTAGACGTTATATTTAAAATGATTTAAAAAATCTATATATTTAAGTATTTAATAATTAAGTTTACTATTTAAACATTATATTTTTGAGAATTTACGATTTAAACATTATATTATTTAGAATTACGATTTAAACGTTATATTTAAAACGATCTAAACGTTACATTTTCAATTATCATTGACAAAACATATAACAAATCAAATAGTTAATAATTAAGTACTTAATAATTAAGTTTTTAACAATTAAGTTTTTGACAAAAGCATTAAGTTCTTAAAAATTAAGCACTTATCAAAAACATTTCCAAACATATTATATTTTCCAAATCATTTTTCAAATTAAGCACTTAATAATTAAACACTTAAAAATTAAGTACTTAACACATTAAGAACTTAACACCATCACATTTTACATTTACCAAGTCACTTTCCAAACATATTACAATTTCCAAATCATTTTCCAAAACATATTATATTTTCCAAATCATTTTCCAAATTAAGCACTTAATAATTAATTTACTTAAAAATTAAGTTCTTAACATATTAAGAACTTAACACCATCACTTCCAAAACATATCAAAATCATTAAACATTTTTTCATAAACCATTAAGAGCTTATAATAAGTCATTTTTCAAGAACTTAACACATTAAGAACTTAACATATTAAGACTTTAACAAAATTGCAAAACCCATGAACACATACTTGAGTGTGGTAGCTAGAGGCTGTTTTTGGTGAAGATGGCCGGAGTTGGAGGCGTTTTTCCGGCGGCAGCCGGTGGTGGTTGTGGTGGTTGTCCTAACAAGAAGAAAAAGTTAGTAAAAGTCACTTTAAAACACAATTTAAGGATGATAACCGAAAATATTACCGAATAGATGATAGTTTTCGCTGGAAAAGAGAGGGAATCGCCGGAAAAAACAGTGAAATCGCCGGAAAAAGGGGTGTTGCCGGAATTAGCTCGGGATCGTCGGTAAATCGAAGAAAATCGCCGGTAGAAGTGAAAGAGAGCACCGAAGGTTGTTTTGGGGTGGTGGTGGTCGGAAAAGCTGGAGGAATCGACGGAAATGTCGAGAGAAAACTGAGATGTGTGTGGTTTGCATAACAGCCAAAATGGGGCCTGTGAAGAGACTAAGTCTGTTCGCAGGTTATTAGCGGCGACACTTTAGGGTTTTAGCGGCGACAGAGCAATAGCGGCGACATAATGCAATGGACAGTAACGATGGCGATCCGCGTGACAGGCAATAGCGGCGACGCGAAAGGCAATAGTGGCGACGCCTTTGGTGGGAAATTTTCCCGCTTCTTTTTTCACCGTCGGATCAAACTTTTGGTGGACGGTTTGGATTAAACACCACGCGGATCGCTGAATAATCAATACCGGCGTCACCTTTAACGGCGACAGCCGGTATTAGCATCGACAACCAAAGACACAAGAAGAACACCAGTATTGACGGCATTTCTTGTAGTGGGTGGTGTGGGCGTGGTTCTCGGCAAAGACACAAGAAGAATAGGAGGATTCCGACTCACCTAGTAGCTAGCTGTCCCAACCGACCTTGAAATCCCTCCTCCTTCCTCCCGCTCCTTCTTCCCCTCGGTTTTCTTCCTCTCGGCATCAACATTAATCACGATAATGAAATACGGCTTCAAGGATGGTCTCGATTAGGGCTTGAGGTTGCTGACTAGAACTTATATGAGGTTGGAAACGGGGTCATATGGGTTGTAGAAGTCGAGTTTACTTGCAAGACAGCAGCAAAAAGGATCCCGTCCACCCACTCCTCTCGCTAGATCACTCCTCGGCGAGCACCTCATTCCTTCGATCTTTCTATTCTTGGCCAACCTTGATGCGACTTAGGGTTGTGTTGCACGAACCGAACCCATACAGGTGAGACTAAGGGTAGCACGGGCTGGACATTTCCAACCGAGAGGCCTCTTGGCCTTGTTGCAGCGTACGACAAACCACAGCCCAAAGAAAAAAAAAAAAAAAAAAAAGAAAAAAAGCCAATTCCATGCACTTTGGCCAATTGACAACTCAGATCCCTCAAGTTTCTAGTTTTATTTTTAAAGATCCCAAAACTTAAATACTCAACATAACAAGTTCTATAATATGGCATAATCTACCCTTAAACACATAATTTTAATTTCAAAGTTTTATTATTATTATTATTATTATTATTATTATTATTATTCACTGAAAGAAATTAATTCGAAAAAAACTCAACATACCGAAAAACGGGGTGTTACAACTCTCCCCTACTTATAAGAATTTCGTCCCCGAAATTCAACTATAACTTCTCTCGGTCACGCCACAATCTTACCAAAGACTCTAAAATCTACAATTCTTCATCCTTACCCCCAACAAATAGGGTTCCGCCACCTTCTTACATACGGAATCTCGTGAGACGGCAAACCGATGCTATAGTTGGCAACAGCCAACGAAGGAGAACTCAGCCAATGGGAGGTATGCATCCCCACTACCCCTCCCCTAAAGTTTAAAACTCTAGTTTATACAGCTTGCTACTCTAACTCTATCCTTGACCAGTAGAACCCTCTATCAGATATTGGTACATAACAATAATCCACAAACTACGTCACCATGTACACCAAGTCGTGGTCTCTGAGCCGCTCACACTCTGTACGTCGAGCCATGCGTATCCACCCAGTACGTCTTGCCGGACGTTCACACTCAGTACCGTGTTGCTCCGTTCGTCGAGCCACCATACATTGCTCAGTACGTCGAGCCCATGATATTCACATACTAGACCTAGATCCGTCTAGTACTAATTACACACCAACACAGCAAAATAAATACACGGTCTACTCTATCCAGTAACATCTACAACAGCTAAAGACTCGATACGTATGCTATCTCTTACCGTGCTGCATGAGCACGACATCCGATCCCTGATGTAGCACGTAGCTATATACATAATCCACATGACTGCTATTTCCTTGCAATAGCCCAACATCCCCCGACCATGCTACAATAAACTAAAAAGATATCGTCCCGACTCCCCTTAGAGTCCAATATTCTGCTCCCAACATGCGTTTACGCGTTAAAACTCACTCTTCATGATCCAAATGTCATCCAATTTCCCATAAAGGAACTTCTAGAAATCATACAGGATGGCACCAAATTGAGCCATTCCTCGCATCCTCTCCCTTTCTAAATCATCTCAACAACTTACTTCTCTCCATCGACACGCGCATCTTAATCCAATTTAAAATAAAAATTCTTGGTGCACACACCACACGATGCTTCGCATGATGCGTGCGATATAACAAGCTACAATCACCTTCCAACAAATGACTAACAGGCTACCCCGTCCTACCATCTGCCTTTCTAAATCATCTCAACGACTTACTTCTCTCCATCGACACACGCATCTTAATCCAATTTAAAACTAAAACTCTTGGTGCATACACCACACGATGCTTCGCATGATGCGTGCGATATAACAAGCTACAATCACCTTCCAACAAATGACTAACAGGCTACCCCGTCCTACCATCTGCCAGGGTCTCTCGGGTCGTACCTCGCCATGATCCAAAAACCCTCCTGAAACCGCTGTCACTAACCGCTCACACCAACATCCTCACCGGTAACGCCACACGAACTTCGAACTTATCATAAGGCATATATTAGCAACCCAAACGACCCACAACTGCTCCCTACGGTCTACAATCCCATAAGATTGTGCACCATCTTGACATACATCAGTAATGCATGTCAAATCTCACTTTTCAGTCGGCATAAAGACTAAATTCATCATCCATGGCTAGGAGGTTCAAGAATACATTCACATTCTAATTCGCCCTTATTCATTCATAGCACGGTCTGTGAGGACTTTCGGTAACACCTCTTACTTTAGTCATGCCCAAACACACTGTCACGCATGGTCTTTAGCCTCTCCACTCGTTTCATATACGGTCTCCTGAACTATCTTCTGTCCCTTACTTAAGTTCTCAACTGAGCTAAAGTCATACTGCATTCCACCTCCTTGTCATTCGAGGTTCTTTTTTTCACCATAAGTGATTAGTCCTCCCCCATTAGGATTCTAACTGGATCCTACTATCGATCTCTTCAGGTACATGCCACACACCCCTCAATAAAACTCAAGGTTGTAGTCGCACACGTCGACTTGGCCGGCTCCACTGTATATGTTGAAACTGCTACTTTCCTCGACGCTTTTACAACTTCCCGTCAAACAGACTCCACTAGTTTCTAAATTCGTCAACTCTCTAGCGAATGAAAAGCAAGCCTACTCTGCTCAGCCAGCAACTGCAAACACCATCTCAATAAACATGTTTCAATAATATAAAGACATTTACATCAACCACCATATGCTACCCATCCGCTTGCAACCCTAGCCAACACCTCTATCGTCGACTGCCTCAATCACGGGTGAGTGATCCAGACTCTCGACCTACACGACCCGATCAATCACTCAAGCAAGATTAATACAAGCGTAGGTAGCCCCACCATTACACAACACTGAGGCAAGTACAGAGTTGAGTCGAGAAATACCCAGAATCATCTCAGGCGCCGCTTGCACCTCTTCGGCCATGAGTTGGAAAACTCACCCTCGTATCATCCAGTCCCTGCCTGACTTGTGCGCCCATCAGTTGCACGAAAAAGAGCCACAAGAATGGAATTTTGGCATTCTCTCTTCCAACAGTCTTTCAGCTCAGTGATTAACTTAAACATGATCCGTCCGACCCAACTGGTAACAATTTCTCATCGGTGACTTACAGTCACGACGATAGTGTACTGTTCAACCACACTTGAAACATATTCCCGCTCCCTCACTCGCGTCCTCTCTCGTCTGGTATTCTCTACCCTTCTAACCCGAGCGCGAGTCATAAGTCCTCAGCTTCCCATCTGACATCGATACCGGCACCACGACCTGCGCCGCTTTCCTCCTCCGAGCCTCGGTCTCAAGCTCGAATCCGCGCCTCCTAGCTGCCTCGATCACTTCAACAAGAATAGCCACAGGGTGGCACTCATGAACTCCAAATATCGATACTTAACATATCTGCATACCCAAACGCCTTCACGTCATCCGAGGCTGCTTACTAAGAACAGAAGAGCACCTCTACACGAATTTATGTGTCATCTCGATCACGGTCTAAATCGTCTGCTCCAATGTCATAAACTCGCATGAACTCTGCTCTATTTCCCCTTCAAGGCACGTACTTCCTCTAAAATTGCATCATAAAGTCCTCCCAGGTCAACACCTCGTCCTGCTCTGCAGTCATAAAGGTGACCTCAACTCCCTACCAGTCCTTTGCCGTCCCTCACAAAAGAGGCATGGTGAAGTGAACCCCCCGACCATCCATCGAACTACTAGTAAGGAATATGCCCTCGACAACGTAAATCCAATGCCGGCTAAATAATGGGGTCTGCCTCCCCCAACGACTGGATTGGTAACGACCCATTCCTCTAATGTGTCCCTCGGCTCATCCGTAATCTCGGTATCATACCCGGGATTCCTCCCTAATCGCACACGAGTCCTCTGTCGCCATCAGATCTTGAATCTCTTGGGCACCCAAACCAGCACCCTAGTTGTTCCCACTAAACCCAATGATCACCATTCAATAATAGAATGGACAAAGATTAACACATTTTATTAGCACCCACATCTAATATGCTAATTACTTACACCCTCAGCTCATTGGATTTCCCGTGACCTGCTCACGACTCGAACGTGGATCCTATGCTTTCGATAGTAGGAGCTCTTCTACTATCTTCCACACCTATCCATGTTCGTTCCGAGACCTGTCCCGAAGTCCCCAATTCACTTCTCATCGATAATTCTAACACATATGCCCCTACAAAGCATATGTCAACACTTCCTAGAATACTAGGAATCCCACCCCTACCCTGCTATTCTGACTAAGACGGAATTTCGTACAGTGATGACTAGTCACATTATGAATGCGCAGTCGTATACAGAGTAAAACTAAATAGGCTTTCGAATAAAAGAATCTACCCTAAGGCAACAACCAAACAAGGAACATGCAATAAGGTCAACTCAAGTATTCTAGGACTATTTAATTCCTACCGTATACAACTTAGCGACATTCCCTAAACAACCTATCAACACTAGCATTCATTCATAATAGCAGGCAACAAGTAAGTTGTACACCAATATGTGGTTTTTTTAGCATGCAATCTAGCATACATACATCTTATGTTCTAGAAAACACCAACAACAATAAACACTTAAACCTTTTCCCCCACTGGCTTCGGCTGGCGGTACACACTGTGTCTTCAGTTCACCGTTCATCAACTTCCTTCTTTTATAAAAATATTTTTAGGAAACTTTAAGCCTTAACTTGAGTTCAGAACTTACCGAGGTGAGCCTGATTCTCTCAAGCTGTGCTCTGATACCAAGTTGTAACATCCCAAAATTTTAGGGTAAATTTAAAAAAAATTTAATCACATTAATTTAAAGAAAACCACTTGATTTAATTTTCATAAAACACCCAACATTTATAAATCTAGTATAAGCATCCCTAACTAACACGAGTTAACAAAAATCAAACATCAGCCGAAACATCAACTCAACAGAAGTCCCAAATGAAGCAGCGCAGTGTATATGCGTCACGCCTTGCCATCTCCCATATCTAAATAACCTGAAACAGTAAGTTAATAGGAAAAGGGTAAGGACACAACTTAGTGAATTTCAACACATACATTATATATCAATCAAGCATGCCTTGCTAACAACACAGATTACCACATAACACACCCAGCAGTGGTATCGCCACATAATGCACCCAACAGTGGCATGACCACCCACATAATGCACCCAGCAGTGGTATGGTCACATAATGCACCCAGCAATGATAATACTACATAATGCACCCAGCAGTAGTATGGTCACATAATGCACCCAGCGATGATAATACTACATTATGCACCCAGTAGTAGTAACACCACAATATTCAGGTATACTATCACATCATAATAACACACAACACTACAACAAAGGATGTATAATATCAGTACAATGCACACAGCCTAGCACTATCCACATATATCACATATGTCACGAAACACAGATAACATATCAAACTCCTATTCATAACACAACACAGCAGGGAATGAATGATATCAATACAATACAGTGAGAAACTCACCTGATAAGTAAAAGTAGGTTGCACACACAAGCCATGTGATACTCAAGAACTCTCCTTTCCCGGTCCTACATCCCACATATCACTACTTAGAACGGGTATCATACTTTATAAACAACTACTTATAATTGTGTATTTTTGATCCCCGACATGCACCGTGTCCCATTATGCATCCCCCCTTGTTCACTTATATCAACAAAGGAGTTATAGTATGTTCTAATTATTTTTAGGTAAACCCATACTCGCACCATGACACCTAAAACCAATAACTAAGACAATTATCACAAAAGAGGTTACCGACAGCAAAGCTGATTTCTGACCCAATCACAAGATTTACAATATTCCACTAAGGAAGGGTTCAATATAAAATCCAATAAAAATCATGCAAACATTAGACCCAAGGATAAGGTCACAGGGCCTGACCTCAGGTCATTTTCATCTTTCAAGAATAAATGAAAAATCTCCAAAGTTGACTGATACAATCAGTCCATCCACTGAACCACCCTTCAAAGGTGAAACCATAACACAAAATAGACAGAGAGTTAGGTTCTTATTTTAGGTAGGAAGAAACTAGACACATAGCATGAACATTTCCAACTGGTCTTGCCCCCAAAACAGTATTGTACATTTAACTATGAATTTTTAAAAACAGAATTCACTGTACAGGACAGTCCTGGACCAGCTGGTGAAGATTGCAACTTTCACCTAACCTAGGACTCGAATTAGGTCAAGGACTTCTGGACCAAGAAACTAGATTCAAAGAACATTCTAGGGATATAAGACTCAACCAATAAGAACACTTACACGATTTAATATGGTTTTTACAAACAGACCCAAAAATCAGTGAAATTTGATTCACATGAAATAATAACTAGGGTTAGCGTTTGCACCCATTATATCTAACCCATTAAGACACTCATTAAGACCACAAAAGTTCTGAATGGACCTCATAACACGGAAACGAAGATCAAGAAAAAGATTCATGAAGCAATGATATACATAACCAACACACACACACACCCCTACACCCACGGTGGGTTTGAGATGGTGGTGTGGGTGTGGTTCTCGGCAAAGACACAAGAAGAATAGGAGGATTCCGACTCACCTAGTAGCTAGCTGTCCCAACCGACCTTGAAATCCCTCCTCCTTCCTCCCGCTCCTTCTTCCCCTCGGTTTTCTTCATCTCGGCATCAACATTAATCACGATAATGAAATACGGCTTCAAGGATGGTCTCAATTAGGGCTTGAGGTTGCTGACTAGAACTTATATGAGGTTGGAAACGGGGTCATATGGGTTGTAGAAGTCGAGTTTACTTGCAAGACAGCAGCAAAACGGATCCCGTCCACCCACTCCTCTCGCTAGATCACTCCTCGGCGAGCACCTCATTCCTTCGATCTTTCTATTCTTGGCCAACCTTGATGCGACTTAGGGTTGTGTTGCACGAACCGAACCCATACATGTGAGACTAAGGGTAGCACGGGCTGGACATTTCCAACCGAGAGGCCTCTTGGCCTTGTTGCAGCGTACGACAAACCACAGCCCAAAAAAAAAAAAAAAAAGCCAATTCCATGCACTTTGGCCAATTGACAGCTCAGATCCCTCAAGTTTCTAGTTTTATTTTTAAAGATCCCAAAACTTAAATACTCAACATAACAAGTTCTATAATATGGCATAATCTACCCTTAAACACATAATTTTAATTTCAAAGTTTTATTATAATTATTACGATTATTATTATTATTATTATTATTATTCACTGAAAAAAATTAATTCGAAAAAAAATTAACATACCGGAAAACGGGGTGTTACAAAATCAAACACCAAAATCGAAAGCTGTATTGATTTCTAACTAGACGAGTAACCAGGAATAGAATCTAAACATAATACACCCAAGGCCAAAAGAGTCTTTGATAGACCCAAGATCAAACCAGCAACAGAATTTTGTGAACCTCGACTAGAATCTTGAATTGGAATAACACCTTCGAACTCAGCACCTCAAAACTTAGTAATGAAAAGAAAGTCCACAGTGATCAATTCGTGAAACAACACCTCAAAAGCAGTCATAACCCATCTGTCCTCTTAGAGCAGAAAGCAAAATACTTTGGTTGAATAGTATTTCACTGAACTTGAACCATAATCAGGCACCTGATGATCCTTGAACCATATATATGTCCCACCATAAAGAAGACTAAATCGCCCCTAACGCCAAAAACCACAGCTGAACCATCTGAATAAGCAAAACATGAACATCCTCTACCCAAAAGCAACTAGGATCTCAGCAGATCCGAAATATCAGGACAAAGGAGATGAAGAATCCACTCTGTCGTGTGCTATGCATGTTTGCTCCAATGTATTATATATTATGAAGACACCCAAAGCTGAATCGCCAAATCAAGAAACTATCAACTACCGAAGAGAGAAACAGATGTATTAGACCCAAATCCACACCCACGACCACACCGGGGCCACTAGGGGACAAGCAAGCAACACATGAGCAACTGACTCCTCCTGATTCTTGCAGAATGGGCATGCTTCATCAGGCACCGACACGCCTCTACGAATCAAATTGCTAGCCACAGGGATTCTATCTAGAAAGACTTACGAGACGAAACAATCGACTTTAATACGCCCATTTGTAGGTTCGAGTATGTGATGTTAGATATTTGTAGTCTCATAGATTTAACTGAAAACGAGTCCACTTCTCCCAACCAGTTCCAAGAGTCCTTCTCATGCGTGAATAATCATTTTCCTTCTAATAATACAATTAAATTGTCTAATTCGGATCCTTCATTCCCTCTCCTAATGTTTCTTTTCCAATTCCAGTTAAAATTGACCAATTGATCATTTTCTTTCTGCCACCACGATGTTTTTCTCCACCTCAACCTTTACAAATTAGGAAACAACTCTTTAAGTGGATTGTTGTCGACCCACTGATTCTTCCAAAATGACGTATATTGTCTGTTATTTACTTGCATCGTGAACAGATCGTCTAAATTTATCCCAATCTCCGTAAAGTCTTCATTAATGTTTGCAATGTTCAACCAAACTCTAGGAATCGATTTTTTCGCCATACGCCTAACTTCATGCCTCTTTATATTTTGTATTGCCTTGATCACTTTTACCCAAACACTATCCGGTTTACTCTTGAAATTCCACCACCATTTAGACAGTAATGCTAGATTTATATCCCTGAGTGATCTAATACCTAAACCCCCCGAGTCAAGAGGAGCTATCATCCTTTCCCACGCAACCCACTTAATTTCCTTTTTGTTTTCTCCACCTTCCCCCCACATAAAATTCCATCTAAATCGTTCCAATTCACCTATGATCTTTAATGGAGCTTTGAAGATTGACAAAAAATACAAAGGGAGGCTCCCCATCACAGATTTGGCTAGATAGTTAATCTCCCACCAAAAGATAGCATTTTAGACTTCCATGAGCTTAACCTTGACTTGAAATTCACGATGATCGGGGCCCAATGCTTCCCAATTTTCATATTTGCACCGATAGGAATACCAAGATAGGAAAATGGTAATGAGCCGACCTCACAATTAAGAAGGGAAACCATTTTGATAAATTGTGATTATCAACTCCAAAGCCAAATATTCTGCTTTTCGTGAAGTTCACTTTGAGACCGGAGAAAAGGAAGAGGCATCTAAGAATTCTCTTTAGATTTCTGAAGTTAATCACAAACCATTCCCCCACGAACATGACATCATCCGCATATATGATATGTGATAGTGTAAACAACTCGCTTTGAAAAGACACACCTCTATATAGATGATTCCGAAACACCTCAGACATCACAACCTGTAAACTTTCTATTACTATAACAAAAAGAAAAGGAGATAGAGGATCCCCCTGTCTCACCCCTCTCTGTAGAGAAAACTCCTTTGTAGGAGATCCGTTTACCAACACTGAAGTTCTACTCGAAATAAGAATTCCCCGAATCCAACATCGCCATCTACTGCCAAAATTCATCTGAGCAAGAACCGAATCCAAAAATTCCCAGGAGACGGAATCAAAAGCCTTGTCTAGATCCACTTTGAATAACATCACCTCTTTCTTAGGTTTTTTGGCCCACAAACACACGTCATTGATAACAAGTGGTCCCTCAAGAATATTCCTGCCTTCAATGTAAGTCGACTGTTTACAGCTTACAATGGAAACATTCACTTTCCCAAGCCCAATTGCAAAAGTTTAGATACCACCTTAGGGAAACATCCTTATGTACTATATATATATATATATATATATATATATATATATATATATATATATATATATATATATATATATATATATATATATGTATGTATGTATGTATGTATGTATGTATGTATATATATATATATATATATATATATATATATATATATATATATATATATATATATATATATATATATAGAGAGAGAGAGAGAGAGAGATTGATTTAGTAAGTTGAATGGTTAAAAGAGTTCATTACCAAAACTGAACCAAACCAAAAATACCAAAAACTGAAAGTTGTAAGTTATAGGAACTAAATATTGAACCGAAGTATAGGATACAGTACTAGTTCAATTCGGGAAAGTGATTTTAGCTTTAACTTAGAAGTAAGTTTGATACGAGAACCTCGTCCAAACTGATAAGTACCAAACTGATAAGTACCAAAATCATAAGTTGTAAATTATAGGAGCTAAATATCGAACTGGAGTATAAGATACGGTACGACTTCAATTCAGTTCGGTTCAGTATAATTTGTATTTTTGCTCACCGCTACTATAAACTACTCATATTAACTAGACACTGTTTGTTTTCTTCAACAAATTTATTCAGTTAAAAACTAGATTTTATATTTTATTTAATAAACAAAATATATCAAATTTTGTAACATTTTTTCTATATACCAAAAATTGCAATCTTATTTATGAACATATTTTTATATAAAATATCAAAACTCATTTAGACTCACTATAATTGATTAAAATTGTAGATTTATGTTTAAAATAAGTGAAAATTCTATTTAAAAGAGTGCATGTTTTTGTAGGATTAATGACTTATAAGGTTAATGAACTTTAACTTGTGTACATATTTAGTTACTTATGTTTCTTATATCACCATTAAACTTGTTTATTATGTTAAAAAAAATACCATTATGACATGCTAGTGTAAGTTTAGCCCATTTTCAACATCCCTAGTGTAACACCCGGCTTTTAAAACAAAAACACCCCTGAAAAATTTTTCCTTTTAAACAAAGGTTTCAATACATAAAATCATAACAAGGGGTATATTTTAATAAAAACGGGTACAAGCGTATCAAGGAGAGTATAAAATACCATGTCTCCTTTAAAGCCGGGCTGCTACTGACAGCATCTATGAGTCCCACTTCAAAGTCACGGACTCTATCTTGTCCCCTATCAGTATCATGCTAACCTGCAGGTACAGTAACAAATATCGTGAGCTATAAAGCTCAGTGAGTAATCGTATCTGCAAATAACACGTATAAAAATACATTCATATATTTGTTTGGATATCGGATCCAAACTCCTAGCCGTACTGGCTGACCATATATTTCTTAGGATTTCACATCCTAGTTTGTAGCCTTACAGGCTGATTTATAATAACCTGAAATTATCAAGTCACGTCAGTTATTTGCACAATAATCATATCTAACCATTTCTGTCCATGTTTCTTAGTCACAATGGACCGCACAGTATTTCATGGCTATTTAAGCCGCACCCTGTGTCATAGCTATATAAGCCGTATAAAAAACATTATCAATATATAATTCATAGCCCGCAGGCCGCACCAGCTGGGTTTAATAACCCGATATCATAGCCAAAAGGCTGCACCATGTACCTGTAACAAAATCATAGCCAAAAAGGCCGCACCAAATATCATAGCCCGAAGGCCGCATCGGAGACATAGCCCGAAGGCCGCACCGGAGTCATAGCCCGAAGGCCACATCGGAGACATAGCCCGAAGGCCACATCGGAGACATAGCCCGAAGGCCGCACCGGAGTCATAGCCCGAAGGCCACATCGGAGACATAGCCCGAAGGCCACATCAGAGACATAGCCCGAAGGCCGCACCGGTTGGATATACAATCCAGAAATCATAGCCATATAGGCCGCACCCATTGGATATAAAATCCAGAAATCATTTGTGGCTCACGGCTCCGTTCTTGTCATTTCATTGACTCACGGCTTATCCGGTATTGCCTTTTTACCATAACTTTATATCATCATTTTCGTCCCCCAAACCTGTTTCAACCTGTAACAGTCCAATCAACACATATCATATGTGATGTCAGTGAGATTACTCACCTGGATACTAGCTGCGTTTCAATTTCGGTTGTTTCTTGCCTTTGCGTGCACCACAACCATTTTGTCCCATACCTATATACTCATTTATATACCAAATGATAATAGGTTAATAACCATTCCAATTGACTCTAATACACTAGAGTTCAATACAATATCATTACAAACAATGCCTAGTTAATAAACTTTCCGTTTACTAACTTTTTATGAATTTTACTATTCACCGAGGCATTCGAATCGATCTACAGTGTCCCCGAGGGGTCGAAAACTCGATATAAAAATTTTCCCAAACTTTTCAGACCATAACGAGCCTATGGTCCAAATTTGAGCTAAAACGGACAAGCCAAGCAAAAGTTAGCATTTTGAGGTCCCTGCCTGAGGGGCGCACCCCGCCCAGACATGGGCACACTGCGCCTGGGCGCACCCCGCCAGGGGCTTGGGCGCACCGCGCCTGGCGCCTGCCCAGGTCTCCTGTCCAGCCGCGATTTGTGCACTGTAGCACGCAGTTTTAGCCCATTAAGTCCTTAATCCAGTCCTTAATCGTTTGGGGTTTGTTTCTAGGCTAAAACCTTATACTTTAACAAGGTTTTCAACCATTCAAAACAACTAAATCAATCAAAATGAAGAATTAGGGTTCTTAGTCCCAAAACCCCAAAACTTCAAAATCATCAAAAATAACAACCTACTTCCATTTTCTTGAATTAAGCCCTTATTAGCTTGACTTATTGGAAGCATTAAGCTATTATAACACATAATTCTTGACTGAAATTTCAGTCATCAAGTTCATTTCATCAAGAACACTCAAGAACTTAGGTTAGAATTCAAACACTAACCTTATTTAACTTAGGAATCACCAATTCCAAGTTAGGATTCCAATTCCACACTTCCATCTTCACGAATTCTGCAGAAAATCCTGGCTTGAAGAAACTTCCCGTGTCTCTCAAATGTTCAGCCAACATTAATGGAGATATTTCTCCTTTTATATTTTCAAATTTTACAAATTAGGTCCCTAAGTTCCATTTTATTGAACTTTGACCACAACAAACAAGTTTTATGACAATAAAACTTTCATTTTTTTATACATTTGCCACAAACAACAATATTTTTCATTTTTGGTCCCTCGCATGGTCAAATGACCAAAATACCCTTTTGTGGTAAAACGACGAAAAATCCGTTTTTATAACATTTTAAGTCCAAAACTCAAAATATTATATCAAACTAAATACTTTTCTTTCCAAAAGACCAATTTACCCTTCTAAGGTAAAATGACCAATTTGCCCTTTTATTATAATTATATAATAAAACATATCTTGGCGTTACAAATTCTCCCCTCCTTCAAAAGATTTCGTCCCCGAAATCATACAAGGAGTTGAGGGTACGTCTTCCTCGTTTCGCTTTCGGTCTTCCACATCATGTCGGAAACTATATGGTATTGCCTAAGCATTTAACCATACTAGTCTTCTTATCTCGTGGTTATATCACCACTCGCATATCACTCCTCCGGTTGTCCCGGGCACCTTAATCACTTATCTTCCTCATTTCAACATGAGGGATTCGTTAGAATTTATCAATCTATGTTCTCGGAACCATGAGACCCATAGGAAACTTTACATATATTTTGAAGTTCATCAAGAAACTTCAATCAGTACACCCCAATTCTTACTCTTTGGAACATATGGAAAAGTCCAATATATTAGGACTTAACGTTCCTTTTTGTCCCACATCAATTTTTAGTATTTCCAAGGGATATTTTGAGTATCACCGCCTTCCCTCGCTTGGGGTTTCAATGGTTTTACTCGACAATCCGCATACTACTTTTGTCGATTTTTGTCTATTTCCAAGCTTTCTCGAATTTGCCTAATCTTTTACTTCTTTTTGAAGTAAAATCTCGGTTTCAGTCAACGGTTTCTCCCCCACTTTTTCCTAGCAAATCGGCGTGCAACACGATACTTCATACTATACATTATACAGGCCATCTAAATGCTGGTACTAAACTATCATTATCTACGGGTTATACCAAAGATAGGCGATCTTCTCATCTTCCACTAGGGTCTGCTGTGCAATTTTCAAGCACATCTTCTAGAGTTTGCATCATTTTCTCGCCTCGTCTATCATTTCTGCAATCCCTATACAGCACTTACTAGTACTTTTGAACTATCAATTCTATGAATTAATACGAAATTCAGCAAATAATTCTAGTGTTTCGATCCGATACAGTCGCCACCTGTAGTGCACGTCAACAATTTTCTTTTTCTATGTAGTTTTTCACTACTTTTCCGCTCTTAATTTCTTCTTTAGTCGGTATAAATCTACACTGATTTCATCAATCAACCTGCAATTACCCATATGGTGTCATACCCATGCGGTACTTGCAAAGACTTTATCACAAAGTCTACAATATTTTTGTCCCATTTCTTCGTTGGGATCGACAACGGCTAAATTTTCCGTTTGCTTCTACTGATTTGACTGTAGTTACACACTAGTCAAACACTTTTCACATATCTTTCAATGTCTTTCTTTAGCCCCGGCCACCAATACATAGGTTATATCATCCTACACGGTTTGGTACTGCTCCGGGCATTTTACATATCTACCCCATTATAAGTCCTTTAAAGGTAGATTTCATATCTCACCTTGCGTTGGAACTCACGTACACAACCACCAAGGGTTTTCAATCGCCGTGAGTTTCTAACTAGCTTCTTTCAATAGCTAATCATTCATTTTTCACGTTTTCAAACCTGCACATTTCTTCTTGTGCTACCTGAATCAACTCAGGAAATCAATTCGCCACACTCACGCATGTGGTTGTATCTTTTAAAAGATACTCTTTCTAATTCAAGGCATCTATAATCACATCCGCCTTTTAGAGATGGTACAAGATTTCATAACCGAAATCTTTAAGTAACCCATCTATCTTTGCTATCTCATGTTTAGCTTCTTTTTGATCAATTAAGTATTTCATGCTTTCACGATCTGTATCAACAGTAAGCTTTACACCATACTAGTAGTGTCTCTAAAGCTTCAATGTCAAATTCATAATTGCTACTGCAATATCATGTATCCAAAATCAACTTTGGATGCATTTCTATAAAACAATTTATCTTCTCCGCTTAGCAAAAATACTAACACCGGAGTTTCACACAAGGTTTGTTTCAACCTTTGAAAAGTTACATGTGGTCTTTCTTACCACTCAGACTTTTCACTTTGCTTAATCAACTTTAGTCAACTAAACAACAATCAAGGAGCAGTTTTCTACAACTCTCCTATAATAATCCGCCAATCCAAGGAACTACAATTTCAGTCAGATTCCTCAGGCGGTTCCAGTTTTATCACATCATCATTTCTACTGGATTTATTTTATCATCTTTGGCACTATTATCATGCCCAAAGAATTGATACTTCTTTTAGCCGAATTTTCATACTTGGAGAATTTTACATATCACTTAACTCAGTGAAGTAACTCCAATATCTGGTACAAATGTACCTCATATTCAGTCTGGTTTCGAGAATATCAGATTCTCGGTAGTCAATGTACATACACATTAACTTACATTTCTTCTTTTCAAACAAGATAGGGCTCCACACTATGACACATTCGGCCATATGAGACCCCAATTCAAAAACAATTTCTTCCAATTGTTTTACCACTCTGCCATCTCTGCAGAGGCCAATCAACACAGAGCCTAGATAACAGGAACGGCTCCCAAGACCAGCTTAATCATAAGCTCTTCTTGCCAATCTGGCAGAAATCTTGGAAGTTCTTTTCAAAAGAAACATCCGAAAATTTATTTAAAGTAGTACACTACTATCACCACTTTATTAAGCTTGGCCCATACCACGTATGCCAGCTACAACATCATTCCTTTACTAACTCTTTTCCGAGTTTAAGCAAAGAAACTAACCGGTATTCTCAACAACGGTCATTCACCATGGATTTTCATCCGCTCATTTCTGTTTCAAGAACCATAATGTTTTTGTTTCTACAATTCATGTTAGCATCATTCGTTGCTAACCAATATATAAGCACAATTGTTTCAGTTTTAAAGGTAGTCATCGGCTTCAAATTCATAGGGAAAATGGTCCCGTAAATCCTAGGCAATCTACCTTCCAGGTGTTCCATATCTAGAACATGTTTGCTATCTACTATAGCTACTTCCAAAATTTCATCCATAATCATCGATGAAATATTTCAACATGACATCAAGTCATCGATCCCAAGCATAGCTTCATGGATCGTATATAACATATACGAGTTATATTCAGAACAATTATATCGGAGATCATATTGGTCTCCTCACGAGTTTCTTCCATAATCTGCTGGAATGATCAAGGCACCACTGGTCCTTTTTTTTTTAACCATCCATTTCTTCGTTCTTTCCTGGGTTCACCACCCGTTACTCCACATTTAGCATGTGAGTATGTCATAAGGAAGTGATCTATAGTTCCTCGCTGGAACCACTTCCGTCCCATACAACAAGCTCGAGCAATCTGCTCCTATCATCTGCAATTTCAGCATGTCAACGGTAGAGTCTCAACTCTACAATTTTCCTTAGTGCCTTTCCTGCACTGATCACAATACATAGTGGCTCTGTTTTGGTCCTTTCCCTATAAGGTTGGACCCAATTTGTGACAACTTCTTCTGAGAAGTCCACTTTTATTTTCTGCTTTTCTTGTAGTCTCAACTACTGTTCTTTCACCTTGAATATCAATCAGGGTGAGCAACCGATTTCTTTTTCTGACCACATCAGTTAATATTGCCCAACATGTGGATTTCTGCTATTCGTCCCCTTTTTGCTCCTCATCCAACGGAGTCTCAAGAAAGAGCTGGTCCATTTCCTAGAGCTTCGCGCCCTAAATGTCTCCCAGTAATACTCGTTGCTCGTACTTCTTATACGTTAGAAGTCAGCAATAGTTAGGTTATATATGTATGATAAAAATTTATATACACCTAACAGTTCATCATGTCTACTGTCTCAGGGTTTAAGTCCAGGAATCTACTCTATAGACACCTAGTTCACTTAAACCTCGGCTCTGATACCAACTTGTAACACCCGGCTTTTAAAACAAAAACACCCCTGAAAAATTTTTCCTTTTAAACAAAGGTTTCAATACATAAAATCATAACAAGGGGTATATTTTAATAAAAACGGGTACAAGCGTATCAAGGAGAGTATAAAATACCATGTCTCCTTTAAAGCCGGGCTGCTACTGACAGCATCTATGAGTCCCACTTCAAAGTCACGGACTCTATCATGTCCCCTATCAGTATCATGCTAACCTGCAGGGACAGTAACAAATATCGTGAGCTATAAAGCTCAGTGAGTAATCATATCTGCAAATAACACGTATAAAAATACATTCATATATTTGTTTGGATATCGGATCCAAACTCCTAGCCGTACTGGCTGACCATATATTTCTTAGGATTTCACATCCTAGTTTGTAGCCTTACAGGCTGATTTTTAATAACCTGAAATTATCAAGTCACGTCAGTTATTTGCACAATAATCATATCTAACCATTTCTGTCCCATGTTTCTTAGTCACAATGGACCGCACAGTATTTCATGGCTATTTAAGCCGCACCCTGTGTCATAGCTATATAAGCCGTATAAAAAACATTATCAATATATAATTCATAGCCCGCAGGCCGCACCAGCTGGGTTTAATAACCCGATATCATAGCCAAAAGGCTGCACCATGTACCTGTAACAAAATCATAGCCAAAAAGGCCGCACCAAATATCATAGCCCGAAGGCCGCATCGGAGACATAGCCCGAAGGCCGCACCGGAGTCATAGCCCGAAGGCCACATCGGAGGCTATCACAATGGACCGCACAGTATTTCATGGCTATTTAAGCCGCACCCTGTGTCATAGCTATATAAGCCGTATAAAAAACATTATCAATATATAATTCATAGCCCGCAGGCCGCACCAGCTGGGTTTAATAACCCGATATCATAGCCAAAAGGCTGCACCATGTACCTGTAACAAAATCATAGCCAAAAAGGCCGCACCAAATATCATAGCCCGAAGGCCGCATCGGAGACATAGCCCGAAGGCCGCACCGGAGTCATAGCCCGAAGGCCACATCGGAGACATAGCCCGAAGGCCACATCGGAGACATAGCCCGAAGGCCGCACCGGAGTCATAGCCCGAAGGCCACATCGGAGACATAGCCCGAAGGCCACATCAGAGACATAGCCCGAAGGCCGCACCGGTTGGATATACAATCCAGAAATCATAGCCATATAGGCCGCACCCATTGGATATAAAATCCAGAAATCATTTGTGGCTCACGGCTCCGTTCTTGTCATTTCATTGACTCACGGCTTATCCGGTATTGCCTTTTTACCATAACTTTAGATCATCATTTTCGTCCCCCAAACCTGTTTCAACCTGTAACAGTCCAATCAACACATATCATATGTGATGTCAGTGAGATTACTCACATGGATACTAGCTGCGTTTCAATTTCGGTTGTTTCTTGCCTTTGCGTGCACCACAACCATTTTGTCCCATACCTATATACTCATTTATATACCAAATGATAATAGGTTAATAACCATTCCAATTGACTCTAATACACTAGAGTTCAATACAATATCATTACAAACAATGCCTAGTTAATAAACTTTCCGTTTACTAACTTTTTATGAATTTTACTATTCACCGAGGCATTCGAATCGATCTACAGTGTCCCCGAGGGGTCGAAAACTCGATATAAAAATTTTCCCAAACTTTTCAGACCATAACGAGCCTATGGTCCAAATTTGAGCTAAAACGGACAAGCCAAGCAAAAGTTAGCATTTTGAGGTCCCTGCCTGAGGGGGGCACCCCGCCCAGACATGGGCGCACTGCGCCTGGGCGCACCCCGCCAAGGGCTTTGGCGCACCGCGCCTGGCGCCTGCCCAGGTCTCCTGTCCAGCCACGATTTGTGCACTGTAGCACGCAGTTTTAGCCCATTAAGTCCTTAATCCAGTCCTTAATCGTTTGGGGTTTGTTTCTAGGCTAAAACCTTATACTTTAACAAGGTTTTCAACCATTCAAAACAACTAAATCAATCAAAATGAAGAATTAGGGTTCTTAGTCCCAAAACCCCAAAACTTCAAAATCATCAAAAATAACAACCTACTTCCATTTTCTTGAATTAAGCCCTTATTAGCATGACTTATTGGAAGCATTAAGCTATTATAACACATAATTCTTGACTGAAATTTCAGTCATCAAGTTCATTTCATCAAGAACACTCAAGAACTTAGGTTAGAATTCAAACACTAACCTTATTTAACTTAGGAATCACCAATTCCAAGTTAGGATTCCAATTCCACACTTCCATCTTCACGAATTCTGCAGAAAATCCTGGCTTGAAGAAACTTCCCGTGTCTCTCAAATGTTCAGCCAACATTAATGGAGATATTTCTCCTTTTATATTTTCAAATTTTACAAATTAGGTCCCTAAGTTCCATTTTATTGAACTTTGACCACAACAAACAAGTTTTATGACAATAAAACTTTCATTTTTTTATACATTTGCCACAAACAACAATATTTTTCATTTTTGGTCCCTCGCATGGTCAAATGACCAAAATACCCTTTTGTGGTAAAACGACCAAAAATCCGTTTTTATAACATTTTAAGTCCAAAACTCAAAATATTATATCAAACTAAATACTTTTCTTTCCAAAAGACCAATTTACCCTTCTAAGGTAAAATGACCAATTTGCCCTTTTATTATAATTATATAATAAAACATATCTTGGCGTTACAAATTCTCCCCTCCTTCAAAAGATTTCGTCCCCGAAATCATACAAGGAGTTGAGGGTACGTCTTCCTCGTTTCGCTTTCGGTCTTCCACATCATGTCGGAAACTATATGGTATTGCCTAAGCATTTAACCATACTAGTCTTCTTATCTCGTGGTTATATCACCACTCGCATATCACTCCTCCGGTTGTCCCGGGCACCTTAATCACTTATCTTCCTCATTTCAACATGAGGGATTCGTTAGAATTTATCAATCTATGTTCTCGGAACCATGAGACCCATAGGAAACTTTACATATATTTTGAAGTTCATCAAGAAACTTCAATCAGTACACCCCAATTCTTACTCTTTGGAACATATGGAAAAGTCCAATATATTAGGACTTAACGTTCCTTTTTGTCCCACATCAATTTTTAGTATTTCCAAGGGATATTTTGAGTATCACCGCCTTCCCTCGCTTGGGGTTTCAATGGTTTTACTCGACAATCCGCATACTACTTTTGTCGATTTTTGTCTATTTCCAAGCTTTCTCGAATTTGCCTAATCTTTTACTTCTTTTTGAAGTAAAATCTCGGTTTCAGTCAACGGTTTCTCCCCCACTTTTTCCTAGCAAATCGGCGTGCAACACGATACTTCATACTATACATTATACAGGCCATCTAAATGCTGGTACTAAACTATCATTATCTACGGGTTATACCAAAGATAGGCGATCTTCTCATCTTCCACTAGGGTCTGCTGTGCAATTTTCAAGCACATCTTCTAGAGTTTGCATCATTTTCTCGCCTCGTCTATCATTTCTGCAATCCCTATACAGCACTTACTAGTACTTTTGAACTATCAATTCTATGAATTAATACGAAATTCAGCAAATAATTCTAGTGTTTCGATCCGATACAGTCGCCACCTGTAGTGCACGTCAACAATTTTCTTTTTCTATGTAGTTTTTCACTACTTTTCCGCTCTTAATTTCTTCTTTAGTCGGTATAAATCTACACTGATTTCATCAATCAACCTGCAATTACCCATATGGTGTCATACCCATGCGGTACTTGCAAAGACTTTATCACAAAGTCTACAATATTTTTGTCCCATTTCTTCGTTGGGATCGACAACGGCTAAATTTTCCGTTTGCTTCTACTGATTTGACTGTAGTTACACACTAGTCAAACACTTTTCACATATCTTTCAATGTCTTTCTTTAGCCCCGGCCACCAATACATAGGTTATATCATCCTACACGGTTTGGCACTGCTCCGGGCATTTTACATATCTACCCCATTATAAGTCCTTTAAAGGTAGATTTCATATCTCACCTTGCGTTGGAACTCACGTACACAACCACCAAGGGTTTTCAATCGCCGTGAGTTTCTAACTAGCTTCTTTCAATAGCTAATCATTCATTTTTCACGTTTTCAAACCTGCACATTTCTTCTTGTGCTACCTGAATCAACTCAGGAAATCAATTCGCCACACTCACGCATGTGGTTGTATCTTTTAAAAGATACTCTTTCTAATTCAAGGCATCTATAATCACATCCGCCTTTTAGAGATGGTACAAGATTTCATAACCGAAATCTTTAAGTAACCCATCTATCTTTGCTATCTCATGTTTAGCTTCTTTTTGATCAATTAAGTATTTCATGCTTTCACGATCTGTATCAACAGTAAGCTTTACACCATACTAGTAGTGTCTCTAAAGCTTCAATGTCAAATTCATAATTGCTACTGCAATATCATGTATCCAAAATCAACTTTGGATGCATTTCTATAAAACAATTTATCTTCTCCGCTTAGCAAAAATACTAACACCGGAGTTTCACACAAGGTTTGTTTCAACCTTTGAAAAGTTACATGTGGTCTTTCTTACCACTCAGACTTTTCACTTTGCTTAATCAACTTTAGTCAACTAAACAACAATCAAGGAGCAGTTTTCTACAACTCTCCTATAATAATCCGCCAATCCAAGGAACTACAATTTCAGTCAGATTCCTCAGGCGGTTCCAGTTTTATCACGTCATCATTTCTACTGGATTTATTTTATCATCTTTGGCACTATTATCATGCCCAAAGAATTGAAACTTCTTTTAGCCGAATTTTCATACTTGGAGAATTTTACATATCACTTAACTCAGTGAAGTAACTCCAATATCTGGTACAAATGTACCTCATATTCAGTCTGGTTTCGAGAATATCAGATTCTCGGTAGTCAATGTACATACACATTAACTTACATTTCTTCTTTTCAAACAAGATAGGGCTCCACACTATGACACATTCGGCCATATGAGACCCCAATTCAAAAACAATTTCTTCCAATTGTTTTACCACTCTGCCATCTCTGCAGAGGCCAATCAACACAGAGCCTAGATAACAGGAACGACTCCCAAGACCAGCTTAATCATAAGCTCTTCTTGCCAATCTGGCAGAAGTCTTGGAAGTTCTTTTCAAAAGAAACATCCGAAAATTTATTTAAAGTAGTACACTACTATCACCACTTTATTAAGCTTGGCCCATACCACGTATGCCAGCTACAACATCATTCCTTTACTAACTCTTTTTCGAGTTTAAGCAAATAAACTAACCGGTATTCTCAACAACGGTCATTCACCATGGATTTTCATCCGCTCATTTCTGTTTCAAGAACCATAATGTTTTTGTTTCTACAATTCATGTTAGCATCATTCGTTGCTAACCAATATATAAGCACAATTGTTTCAGTTTTAAAGGTAGTCATCGGCTTCAAATTCATAGGGAAAATAGTCCCGTAAATCCTAGGCAATCTGCCTTCCAGGTGTTCCATATCTAGAACATGTTTGCTATCTACTATAGCTACTTCCAAAATTTCATCCATAATCATCGATGAAATATTTCAACATGACATCAAGTCATCGATCCCAAGCATAGCTTCATGGATCGTATATAACATATACGAGTTATATTCAGAACAATTATATCGGAGATCATATTGGTCTCCTCACGAGTTTCTTCCATAATCTGCTGGAATGATCAAGGCACCACTGGTCCTTTTTTTTTAACCATCCATTTCTTCGTTCTTTCCTGGGTTCACCACCCGTTACTCCACATTTAGCATGTGAGTATGTCATAAGGAAGTGATCTATAGTTCCTCGCTGGAACCACTTCCGTCCCATACAACAAGCTCGAGCAATCTGCTCCTATCATCTGCAATTTCAGCATGTCAACGGTAGAGTCTCAACTCTACAATTTTCCTTAGTGCCTTTCCTGCACTGATCACAATACATAGTGGCTCTGTTTTGGTCCTTTCCCTATAAGGTTGGACCCAATTTGTGACAACTTCTTCTGAGAAGTCCACTTTTATTTTCTGCTTTTCTTGTAGTCTCAACTACTGTTCTTTCACCTTGAATATCAATCAGGGTGAGCAACCGATTTCTTTTTCTGACCACATCAGTTAATATTGCCCAACATGTGGATTTCTGCTATTCGTCCCCTTTTTGCTCCTCATCCAACGGAGTCTCAAGAAAGAGCTGGTCCATTTCCTAGAGCTTCGCGCCCTAAATGTCTCCCAGTAATACTCGCTGCTCGTACTTCTTATACGTTAGAAGTCAGCAATAGTTAGGTTATATATGTATGATAAAAATTTATATACACCTAACAGTTCATCATGTCTACTGTCTCAGGGTTTAAGTCCAGGAATCTACTCTATAGACACCTAGTTCACTTAAACCTCGGCTCTGATACCAACTTGTAACACCCGGCTTTTAAAACAAAAACACCCCTGAAAAATTTTTCCTTTTAAACAAAGGTTTCAATACATAAAATCATAACAAGGGGTATATTTTAATAAAAACGGGTACAAGCGTATCAAGGAGAGTATAAAATACCATGTCTCCTTTAAAGCCGGGCTGCTACTGACAGCATCTATGAGTCCCACTTCAAAGTCACGGACTCTATCATGTCCCCTATCAGTATCATGCTAACCTGCAGGGACAGTAACAAATATCGTGAGCTATAAAGCTCAGTGAGTAATCATATCTGCAAATAACACGTATAAAAATACATTCATATATTTGTTTGGATATCGGATCCAAACTCCTAGCCGTACTGGCTGACCATATATTTCTTAGGATTTCACATCCTAGTTTGTAGCCTTACAGGCTGATTTATAATAACCTGAAATTATCAAGTCACGTCAGTTATTTGCACAATAATCATATCTAACCATTTCTGTCCCATGTTTCTTAGTCACAATGGACCGCACAGTATTTCATGGCTATTTAAGCCGCACCCTGTGTCATAGCTATATAAGTCGTATAAAAAACATTATCAATATATAATTCATAGCCCGCAGGCCGCACCGCTGGGTTTAATAACCCGATATCATAGCCAAAAGGCTGCACCATGTACCTGTAACAAAATCATAGCCAAAAGGGCCGCACCAAATATCATAGCCCGAAGGCCGCATCGGAGACATAGCCCGAAGGCCGCACCGGAGTCATAGCCCGAAGGCCACATCGGAGACATAGCCTGAAGGCCACATCGGAGACATAGCCCGAAGGCCGCACCGGAGTCATAGCCCGAAGGCCACATCGGAGACATAGCCCGAAGGCCACATCGGAGACATATCCCGAAGGCCGCACCGGTTGGATATACAATCCAGAAATCATAGCCATATAGGCCGCACCCATTGGATATAAAATCCAGAAATCATTTGTGGCTCACGGCTCCGTTCTTGTCATTTCATTGACTCACGGCTTATCCGGTATTGCCTTTTTACCATAACTTTAGATCATCATTTTCGTCCCCCAAACCTGTTTCAACCTGTAACAGTCCAATCAACACATATCATATGTGATGTCAGTGAGATTACTCACATGGATACTAGCTGCGTTTCAATTTCGGTTGTTTCTTGCCTTTGCGTGCACCACAACCATTTTGTCCCATACCTATATACTCATTTATATACCAAATGATAATAGGTTAATAACCATTCCAATTGACTCTAATACACTAGAGTTCAATACAATATCATTACAAACAATGCCTAGTTAATAAACTTTCCGTTTACTAACTTTTTATGAATTTTACTATTCACCGAGGCATTCGAATCGATCTACAGTGTCCCCGAGGGGTCGAAAACTCGATATAAAAATTTTCCCAAACTTTTCAGACCATAACGAGCCTATGGTCCAAATTTGAGCTAAAACGGACAAGCCAAGCAAAAGTTAGCATTTTGAGGTCCCTGCCTGAGGGGCGCACCCCGCCCAGACATGGGCGCACTGCGCCTGGGCGCACCCCGCCAGGGGCTTGGGCGCACCGCGCCTGGCGCCTGCCCAGGTCTCCTGTCCAGCCGCGATTTGTGCACTGTAGCACGCAGTTTTAGCCCATTAAGTCCTTAATCCAGTCCTTAATCGTTTGGGGTTTGTTTCTAGGCTAAAACCTTATACTTTAACAAGGTTTTCAACCATTCAAAACAACTAAATCAATCAAAATGAAGAATTAGGGTTCTTAGTCCCAAAACCCCAAAACTTCAAAATCATCAAAAATAACAACCTACTTCCATTTTCTTGAATTAAGCCCTTATTAGCATGACTTATTGGAAGCATTAAGCTATTATAACACATAATTCTTGACTGAAATTTCAGTCATCAAGTTCATTTCATCAAGAACACTCAAGAACTTAGGTTAGAATTCAAACACTAACCTTATTTAACTTAGGAATCACCAATTCCAAGTTAGGATTCCAATTCCACACTTCCATCTTCACGAATTCTGCAGAAAATCCTGGCTTGAAGAAACTTCCCGTGTCTCTCAAATGTTCAGCCAACATTAATGGAGATATTTCTCCTTTTATATTTTCAAATTTTACAAATTAGGTCCCTAAGTTCCATTTTATTGAACTTTGACCACAACAAACAAGTTTTATGACAATAAAACTTTCATTTTTTTATACATTTGCCACAAACAACAATATTTTTCATTTTTGGTCCCTCGCATGGTCAAATGACCAAAATACCCTTTTGTGGTAAAACGACCAAAAATCCGTTTTTATAACATTTTAAGTCCAAAACTCAAAATATTATATCAAACTAAATACTTTTCTTTCCAAAAGACCAATTTACCCTTCTAAGGTAAAATGACCAATTTGCCCTTTTATTATAATTATATAATAAAACATATCTTGGCGTTACAAATTCTCCCCTCCTTCAAAAGATTTCGTCCCCGAAATCATACAAGGAGTTGAGGGTACGTCTTCCTCGTTTCGCTTTCGGTCTTCCACATCATGTCGGAAACTATATGGTATTGCCTAAGCATTTAACCATACTAGTCTTCTTATCTCGTGGTTATATCACCACTCGCATATCACTCCTCCGGTTGTCCCGGGCACCTTAATCACTTATCTTCCTCATTTCAACATGAGGGATTCGTTAGAATTTATCAATCTATGTTCTCGGAACCATGAGACCCATAGGAAACTTTACATATATTTTGAAGTTCATCAATAAACTTCAATCAGTACACCCCAATTCTTACTCTTTGGAACATATGGAAAAGTCCAATATATTAGGACTTAACGTTCCTTTTTGTCCCACATCAATTTTTAGTATTTCCAAGGGATATTTTGAGTATCACCGCCTTCCCTCGCTTGGGGTTTCAATGGTTTTACTCGACAATCCGCATACTACTTTTGTCGATTTTTGTCTATTTCCAAGCTTTCTCGAATTTGCCTAATCTTTTACTTCTTTTTGAAGTAAAATCTCGGTTTCAGTCAACGGTTTCTCCCCCACTTTTTCCTAGCAAATCGGCGTGCAACACGATACTTCATACTATACATTATACAGGCCATCTAAATGCTGGTACTAAACTATCATTATCTACGGGTTATACCAAAGATAGGCGATCTTCTCATCTTCCACTAGGGTCTGCTATGCAATTTTCAAGCACATCTTCTAGAGTTTGCATCATTTTCTCGCCTCGTCTATCATTTCTGCAATCCCTATACAGCACTTACTAGTACTTTTGAACTATCAATTCTATGAATTAATACGAAATTCAGCAAATAATTCTAGTGTTTCGATCCGATACAGTCGCCACCTGTAGTGCACGTCAACAATTTTCTTTTTCTATGTAGTTTTTCACTACTTTTCCGCTCTTAATTTCTTCTTTAGTCGGTATAAATCTACACTGATTTCATCAATCAACCTGCAATTACCCATATGGTGTCATACCCATGCGGTACTTGCAAAGACTTTATTACAAAGTCTACAATATTTTTGTCCCATTTCTTCGTTGGGATCGACAACGGCTAAATTTTCCATTTGCTTCTACTGATTTGACTGTAGTTACACACTAGTCAAACACTTTTCACATATCTTTCAATGTCTTTCTTTAGCCCCGGCCACCAATACATAGGTTATATCATCCTATACGGTTTGGTACTGCTCCGGGCATTTTACATATCTACCCCATTATAAGTCCTTTAAAGGTAGATTTCATATCTCACCTTGCGTTGGAACTCACGTACACAACCACCAAGGGTTTTCAATCGCCGTGAGTTTCTAACTAGCTTCTTTCAATAGCTAATCATTCATTTTTCACGTTTTCAAACCTGCACATTTCTTCTTGTGCTACCTGAATCAACTCAGGAAATCAATTCGCCACACTCACGCATGTGGTTGTATCTTTTAAAAGATACTCTTTCTAATTCAAGTCATCTATAATCACATCCGCCTTTTAGAGATGGTACAAGATTTCATAACCGAAATCTTTAAGTAACCCATCTATCTTTGCTATCTCATGTTTAGCTTCTTTTTGATCAATTAAGTATTTCATGCTTTCACGATCCGTATCAACAGTAAGCTTTACACCATACTAGTAGTGTCTCTAAAGCTTCAATGTCAAATTCATAATTGCTACTGCAATATCATGTATCCAAAATCAACTTTGGATGCATTTCTATAAAACAATTTATCTTCTCCGCTTAGCAAAAATACTAACACCGGAGTTTCACACAAGGTTTGTTTCAACCTTTGAAAAGTTACATGTGGTCTTTCTTACCACTCAGACTTTTCACTTTGCTTAATCAACTTTAGTCAACTAAACAACAATCAAGGAGCAGTTTTCTACAACTCTCCTATAATAATCCGCCAATCCAAGGAACTACAATTTCAGTCAGATTCCTCAGGCGGTTCCAGTTTTATCACATCATCATTTCTACTGGATTTATTTTATCATCTTTGGCACTATTATCATGCCCAAAGAATTGAAACTTCTTTTAGCCGAATTTTCATACTTGGAGAATTTTACATATCACTTAACTCAGTGAAGTAACTCCAATATCTGGTACAAATGTACCTCATATTCAGTCTGGTTTCGAGAATATCAGATTCTCGGTAGTCAATGTACATACACATTAACTTACATTTCTTCTTTTCAAACAAGATAGGGCTCCACACTATGACACATTCGGCCATATGAGACCCCAATTCAAAAACAATTTCTTCCAATTGTTTTACCACTCTGCCATCTCTGCAGAGGCCAATCAACACAGAGCCTAGATAACAGGAACGGCTCCCAAGACCAGCTTAATCATAAGCTCTTCTTGCCAATCTGGCAGAAATCTTGGAAGTTCTTTTCAAAAGAAACATCCGAAAATTTATTTAAAGTAGTACACTACTATCACCACTTTATTAAGCTTGGCCCATACCACGTATGCCAGCTACAACATCATTCCTTTACTAACTCTTTTCCGAGTTTAAGCAAAGAAACTAACCGGTATTCTCAACAACGGTCATTCACCATGGATTTTCATCCGCTCATTTCTGTTTCAAGAACCATAATGTTTTTGTTTCTACAATTCATGTTAGCATCATTCGTTGCTAACCAATATATAAGCACAATTGTTTCAGTTTTAAAGGTAGTCATCGGCTTCAAATTCATAGGGAAAATGGTCCCGTAAATCCTAGGCAATCTACCTTCCAGGTGTTCCATATCTAGAACATGTTTGCTATCTACTATAGCTACTTCCAAAATTTCATCCATAATCATCGATGAAATATTTCAACATGACATCAAGTCATCGATCCCAAGCATAGCTTCATGGATCGTATATAACATATACGAGTTATATTCAGAACAATTATATCGGAGATCATATTGGTCTCCTCACGAGTTTCTTCCATAATCTGCTGGAATGATCAAGGCACCACTGGTCCTTTTTTTTTAACCATCCATTTCTTCGTTCTTTCCTGGGTTCACCACCCGTTACTCCACATTTAGCATGTGAGTATGTCATAAGGAAGTGATCTATAGTTCCTCGCTGGAACCACTTCCGTCCCATACAACAAGCTCGAGCAATCTGCTCCTATCATCTGCAATTTCAGCATGTCAACGGTAGAGTCTCAACTCTACAATTTTCCTTAGTGCCTTTTTGGTCCTTTCCCTATAAGGTTGGACCCAATTTGTGACAACTTCTTCTGAGAAGTCCACTTTTATTTTCTGCTTTTCTTGTACTCTCAACTACTGTTCTTTCACCTTGAATATCAATCAGGGTGAGCAACCGATTTCTTTTTCTGACCACATCAGTTAATATTGCCCAACATGTGGATTTCTGCTATTCGTCCCCTTTTTGCTCCTCATCCAACGGAGTCTCAAGAAAGAGCTGGTCCATTTCCTAGAGCTTCGCGCCCTAAATGTCTCCCAGTAATACTCGTTGCTCGTACTTCTTATACGTTAGAAGTCAGCAATAGTTAGGTTATATATGTATGATAAAAATTTATATACACCTAACAGTTCATCATGTCTACTGTCTCAGGGTTTAAGTCCAGGAATCTACTCTATAGACACCTAGTTCACTTAAACCTCGGCTCTGATACCAACTTGTAACACCCGGCTTTTAAAACAAAAACACCCCTGAAAAATTTTTCCTTTTAAACAAAGGTTTCAATACATAAAATCATAACAAGGGGTATATTTTAATAAAAACGGGTACAAGCGTATCAAGGAGAGTATAAAATACCATGTCTCCTTTAAAGCCGGGCTGCTACTGACAGCATCTATGAGTCCCACTTCAAAGTCACGGACTCTATCATGTCCCCTATCAGTATCATGCTAACCTGCAGGGACAGTAACAAATATCGTGAGCTATAAAGCTCAGTGAGTAATCATATCTGCAAATAACACGTATAAAAATACATTCATATATTTGTTTGGATATCGGATCCAAACTCCTAGCCGTACTGGCTGACCATATATTTCTTAGGATTTCACATCCTAGTTTGTAGCCTTACAGGCTGATTTTTAATAACCTGAAATTATCAAGTCACGTCAGTTATTTGCACAATAATCATATCTAACCATTTCTGTCCCATGTTTCTTAGTCACAATGGACCGCACAGTATTTCATGGCTATTTAAGCCGCACCCTGTGTCATAGCTATATAAGCCGTATAAAAAACATTATCAATATATAATTCATAGCCCGCAGGCCGCACCAGCTGGGTTTAATAACCCGATATCATAGCCAAAAGGCTGCACCATGTACCTGTAACAAAATCATAGCCAAAAAGGCCGCACCAAATATCATAGCCCGAAGGCCGCATCGGAGACATAGCCCGAAGGCCGCACCGGAGTCATAGCCCGAAGGCCACATTGGAGGCTATCACAATGGACCGCACAGTATTTCATGGCTATTTAAACCGCACCCTGTGTCATAGCTATATAAGCCGTATAAAAAACATTATCAATATATAATTCATAGCCCGCAGGCCGCACCAGCTGGGTTTAATAACCCGATATCATAGCCAAAAGGCTGCACCATGTACCTGTAACAAAATCATAGCCAAAAAGGCCGCACCAAATATCATAGCCCGAAGGCCGCATCGGAGACATAGCCCGAAGGCCGCACCGGAGTCATAGCCCGAAGGCCACATCGGAGACATAGCCCGAAGGCCACATCGGAGACATAGCCCGAAGGCCGCACCGGAGTCATAGCCCGAAGGCCACATCGGAGACATAGCCCGAAGGCCACATCAGAGACATAGCCCGAAGGCCGCACCGGTTGGATATACAATCCAGAAATCATAGCCATATAGGCCGCACCCATTGGATATAAAATCCAGAAATCATTTGTGGCTCACGGCTCCGTTCTTGTCATTTCATTGACTCACGGCTTATCCGGTATTGCCTTTTTACCATAACTTTAGATCATCATTTTCGTCCCCCAAACCTGTTTCAACCTGTAACAGTCCAATCAACACATATCATATGTGATGTCAGTGAGATTACTCACATGGATACTAGCTGCGTTTCAATTTCGGTTGTTTCTTGCCTTTGCGTGCACCACAACCATTTTGTCCCATACCTATATACTCATTTATATACCAAATGATAATAGGTTAATAACCATTCCAATTGACTCTAATACACTAGAGTTCAATACAATATCATTACAAACAATGCCTAGTTAATAAACTTTCCGTTTACTAACTTTTTATGAATTTTACTATTCACCGAGGCATTCGAATCGATCTACAGTGTCCCCGAGGGGTCGAAAACTCGATATAAAAATTTTCCCAAACTTTTCAGACCATAACGAGCCTATGGTCCAAATTTGAGCTAAAACGGACAAGCCAAGCAAAAGTTAGCATTTTGAGGTCCCTGCCTGAGGGGGGCACCCCGCCCAGACATGGGCGCACTGCGCCTAGGCGCACCCCGCCAGGGGCTTGGGCGCACCGCGCCTGGCGCCTGCCCAGGTCTCCTGTCCAGCCGCGATTTGTGCACTGTAGCACGCAGTTTTAGCCCATTAAGTCCTTAATCCAGTCCTTAATCGTTTGGGGTTTGTTTCTAGGCTAAAACCTTATACTTTAACAAGGTTTTCAACCATTCAAAACAACTAAATCAATCAAAATGAAGAATTAGGGTTCTTAGTCCCAAAACCCCAAAACTTCAAAATCATCAAAAATAACAACCTACTTCCATTTTCTTGAATTAAGCCCTTATTAGCATGACTTATTGGAAGCATTAAGCTATTATAACACATAATTCTTGACTGAAATTTCAGTCATCAAGTTCATTTCATCAAGAACACTCAAGAACTTAGGTTAGAATTCAAACACTAACCTTATTTAACTTAGGAATCACCAATTCCAAGTTAGGATTCCAATTCCACACTTCCATCTTCACGAATTCTGCAGAAAATCCTGGCTTGAAGAAACTTCCCGTGTCTCTCAAATGTTCAGCCAACATTAATGGAGATATTTCTCCTTTTATATTTTCAAATTTTACAAATTAGGTCCCTAAGTTCCATTTTATTGAACTTTGACCACAACAAACAAGTTTTATGACAATAAAACTTTCATTTTTTTATACATTTGCCACAAACAACAATATTTTTCATTTTTGGTCCCTCGCATGGTCAAATGACCAAAATACCCTTTTGTGGTAAAACGACCAAAAATCCGTTTTTATAACATTTTAAGTCCAAAACTCAAAATATTATATCAAACTAAATACTTTTCTTTCCAAAAGACCAATTTACCCTTCTAAGGTAAAATGACCAATTTGCCCTTTTATTATAATTATATAATAAAACATATCTTGGCGTTACAAATTCTCCCCTCCTTCAAAAGATTTCGTCCCCGAAATCATACAAGGAGTTGAGGGTACGTCTTCCTCGTTTCGCTTTCGGTCTTCCACATCATGTCGGAAACTATATGGTATTGCCTAAGCATTTAACCATACTAGTCTTCTTATCTCGTGGTTATATCACCACTCGCATATCACTCCTCCGGTTGTCCCGGGCACCTTAATCACTTATCTTCCTCATTTCAACATGAGGGATTCGTTAGAATTTATCAATCTATGTTCTCGGAACCATGAGACCCATAGGAAACTTTACATATATTTTGAAGTTCATCAAGAAACTTCAATCAGTACACCCCAATTCTTACTCTTTGGAACATATGGAAAAGTCCAATATATTAGGACTTAACGTTCCTTTTTGTCCCACATCAATTTTTAGTATTTCCAAGGGATATTTTGAGTATCACCGCCTTCCCTCGCTTGGGGTTTCAATGGTTTTACTCGACAATCCGCATACTACTTTTGTCGATTTTTGTCTATTTCCAAGCTTTCTCGAATTTGCCTAATCTTTTACTTCTTTTTGAAGTAAAATCTCGGTTTCAGTCAACGGTTTCTCCCCCACTTTTTCCTAGCAAATCGGCGTGCAACACGATACTTCATACTATACATTATACAGGCCATCTAAATGCTGGTACTAAACTATCATTATCTACGGGTTATACCAAAGATAGGCGATCTTCTCATCTTCCACTAGGGTCTGCTGTGCAATTTTCAAGCACATCTTCTAGAGTTTGCATCATTTTCTCGCCTCGTCTATCATTTCTGCAATCCCTATACAGCACTTACTAGTACTTTTGAACTATCAATTCTATGAATTAATACGAAATTCAGCAAATAATTCTAGTGTTTCGATCCGATACAGTCGCCACCTGTAGTGCACGTCAACAATTTTCTTTTTCTATGTAGTTTTTCACTACTTTTCCGCTCTTAATTTCTTCTTTAGTCGGTATAAATCTACACTGATTTCATCAATCAACCTGCAATTACCCATATGGTGTCATACCCATGCGGTACTTGCAAAGACTTTATCACAAAGTCTACAATATTTTTGTCCCATTTCTTCGTTGGGATCGACAACGGCTAAATTTTCCGTTTGCTTCTACTGATTTGACTGTAGTTACACACTAGTCAAACACTTTTCACATATCTTTCAATGTCTTTCTTTAGCCCCGGCCACCAATACATAGGTTATATCATCCTACACGGTTTGGTACTGCTCCGGGCATTTTACATATCTACCCCATTATAAGTCCTTTAAAGGTAGATTTCATATCTCACCTTGCGTTGGAACTCACGTACACAACCACCAAGGGTTTTCAATCGCCGTGAGTTTCTAACTAGCTTCTTTCAATAGCTAATCATTCATTTTTCACGTTTTCAAACCTGCACATTTCTTCTTGTGCTACCTGAATCAACTCAGGAAATCAATTCGCCACACTCACGCATGTGGTTGTATCTTTTAAAAGATACTCTTTCTAATTCAAGGCATCTATAATCACATCCGCCTTTTAGAGATGGTACAAGATTTCATAACCGAAATCTTTAAGTAACCCATCTATCTTTGCTATCTCATGTTTAGCTTCTTTTTGATCAATTAAGTATTTCATGCTTTCACGATCTGTATCAACAGTAAGCTTTACACCATACTAGTAGTGTCTCTAAAGCTTCAATGTCAAATTCATAATTGCTACTGCAATATCATGTATCCAAAATCAACTTTGGATGCATTTCTATAAAACAATTTATCTTCTCCGCTTAGCAAAAATACTAACACCGGAGTTTCACACAAGGTTTGTTTCAACCTTTGAAAAGTTACATGTGGTCTTTCTTACCACTCAGACTTTTCACTTTGCTTAATCAACTTTAGTCAACTAAACAACAATCAAGGAGCAGTTTTCTACAACTCTCCTATAATAATCCGCCAATCCAAGGAACTACAATTTCAGTCAGATTCCTCAGGCGGTTCCAGTTTTATCACGTCATCATTTCTACTGGATTTATTTTATCATCTTTGGCACTATTATCATGCCCAAAGAATTGAAACTTCTTTTAGCCGAATTTTCATACTTGGAGAATTTTACATATCACTTAACTCAGTGAAGTAACTCCAATATCTGGTACAAATGTACCTCATATTCAGTCTGGTTTCGAGAATATCAGATTCTCGGTAGTCAATGTACATACACATTAACTTACATTTCTTCTTTTCAAACAAGATAGGGCTCCACACTATGACACATTCGGCCATATGAGACCCCAATTCAAAAACAATTTCTTCCAATTGTTTTACCACTCTGCCATCTCTGCAGAGGCCAATCAACACAGAGCCTAGATAACAGGAACGGCTCCCAAGACCAGCTTAATCATAAGCTCTTCTTGCCAATCTGGCAGAAATCTTGGAAGTTCTTTTCAAAAGAAACATCCGAAAATTTATTTAAAGTAGTACACTACTATCACCACTTTATTAAGCTTGGCCCATACCACGTATGCCAGCTACAACATCATTCCTTTACTAACTCTTTTCCGAGTTTAAGCAAATAAACTAACCGGTATTCTCAACAACGGTCATTCACCATGGATTTTCATCCGCTCATTTCTGTTTCAAGAACCATAATGTTTTTGTTTCTACAATTCATGTTAGCATCATTCGTTGCTAACCAATATATAAGCACAATTGTTTCAGTTTTAAAGGTAGTCATCGGCTTCAAATTCATAGGGAAAATGGTCCCGTAAATCCTAGGCAATCTGCCTTCCAGGTGTTCCATATCTAGAACATGTTTGCTATCTACTATAGCTACTTCCAAAATTTCATCCATAATCATCGATGAAATATTTCAACATGACATCAAGTCATCGATCCCAAGCATAGCTTCATGGATCGTATATAACATATACGAGTTATATTCAGAACAATTATATCGGAGATCATATTGGTCTCCTCACGAGTTTCTTCCATAATCTGCTGGAATGATCAAGGCACCACTGGTCCTTTTTTTTTTTTTTAACCATCCATTTCTTCGTTCTTTCCTGGGTTCACCACCCGTTACTCCACATTTAGCATGTGAGTATGTCATAAGGAAGTGATCTATAGTTCCTCGCTGGAACCACTTCCGTCCCATACAACAAGCTCGAGCAATCTGCTCCTATCATCTGCAATTTCAGCATGTCAACGGTAGAGTCTCAACTCTACAATTTTCCTTAGTGCCTTTCCTGCACTGATCACAATACATAGTGGCTCTGTTTTGGTCCTTTCCCTATAAGGTTGGACCCAATTTGTGACAACTTCTTCTGAGAAGTCCACTTTTATTTTCTGCTTTTCTTGTAGTCTCAACTACTGTTCTTTCACCTTGAATATCAATCAGGGTGAGCAACCGATTTCTTTTTCTGACCACATCAGTTAATATTGCCCAACATGTGGATTTCTGCTATTCGTCCCCTTTTTGCTCCTCATCCAACGGAGTCTCAAGAAAGAGCTGGTCCATTTCCTAGAGCTTCGCGCCCTAAATGTCTCCCAGTAATACTCGTTGCTCGTACTTCTTATACGTTAGAAGTCAGCAATAGTTAGGTTATATATGTATGATAAAAATTTATATACACCTAACAGTTCATCATGTCTACTGTCTCAGGGTTTAAGTCCAGGAATCTACTCTATAGACACCTAGTTCACTTAAACCTCGGCTCTGATACCAACTTGTAACACCCGGCTTTTAAAACAAAAACACCCCTGAAAAATTTTTCCTTTTAAACAAAGGTTTCAATACATAAAATCATAACAAGGGGTATATTTTAATAAAAACGGGTACAAGCGTATCAAGGAGAGTATAAAATACCATGTCTCCTTTAAAGCCGGGCTGCTACTGACAGCATCTATGAGTCCCACTTCAAAGTCACGGACTCTATCATGTCCCCTATCAGTATCATGCTAACCTGCAGGGACAGTAACAAATATCGTGAGCTATAAAGCTCAGTGAGTAATCATATCTGCAAATAACACGTATAAAAATACATTCATATATTTGTTTGGATATCGGATCCAAACTCCTAGCCGTACTGGCTGACCATATATTTCTTAGGATTTCACATCCTAGTTTGTAGCCTTACAGGCTGATTTATAATAACCTGAAATTATCAAGTCACATCAGTTATTTGCACAATAATCATATCTAACCATTTCTGTCCCATGTTTCTTAGTCACAATGGACCGCACAGTATTTCATGGCTATTTAAGCCGCACCCTGTGTCATAGCTATATAAGCCGTATAAAAAACATTATCAATATATAATTCATAGCCCGCAGGCCGCACCAGCTGGGTTTAATAACCCGATATCATAGCCAAAAGGCTGCACCATGTACCTGTAACAAAATCATAGCCAAAAAGGCCGCACCAAATATCATAGCCCGAAGGCCGCATCGGAGACATAGCCCGAAGGCCGCACCGGAGTCATAGCCCGAAGGCCACATCGGAGACATAGCCCGAAGGCCACATCGGAGACATAGCCCGAAGGCCGCACCGGAGTCATAGCCCGAAGGCCACATCGGAGACATAGCCCGAAGGCCACATCAGAGACATAGCCCGAAGGCCGCACCGGTTGGATATACAATCCAGAAATCATAGCCATATAGGCCGCACCCATTGGATATAAAATCCAGAAATCATTTGTGGCTCACGGCTCCGTTCTTGTCATTTCATTAACTCACGGCTTATCCGGTATTGCCTTTTTACCATAACTTTAGATCATCATTTTCGTCCCCCAAACCTGTTTCAACCTGTAACAGTCCAATCAACACATATCATATGTGATGTCAGTGAGATTACTCACCTGGATACTAGCTGCGTTTCAATTTCGGTTGTTTCTTGCCTTTGCGTGCACCACAACCATTTTGTCCCATACCTATATACTCATTTATATACCAAATGATAATAGGTTAATAACCATTCCAATTGACTCTAATACACTAGAGTTCAATACAATATCATTACAAACAATGCCTAGTTAATAAACTTTCCGTTTACTAACTTTTTATGAATTTTACTATTCACCGAGGCATTCGAATCGATCTACAGTGTCCCCGAGGGGTCGAAAACTCGATATAAAAATTTTCCCAAACTTTTCAGACCATAACGAGCCTATGGTCCAAATTTGAGCTAAAACGGACAAGCCAAGCAAAAGTTAGCATTTTGAGGTCCCTGCCTGAGGGGCGCACCCCGCCCAGACATGGGCGCACTGCGCCTGGGCGCACCCTGCCAGGGGCTTGGGCGCACCGCGCCTGGCGCCTGCCCAGGTCTCCTGTCCAGCCGCGATTTGTGCACTGTAGCACGCAGTTTTAGCCCATTAAGTCCTTAATCCAGTCCTTAATCGTTTGGGGTTTGTTTCTAGGCTAAAACCTTATACTTTAACAAGGTTTTCAACCATTCAAAACAACTAAATCAATCAAAATGAAGAATTAGGGTTCTTAGTCCCAAAACCCCAAAACTTCAAAATCATCAAAAATAACAACCTACTTCCATTTTCTTGAATTAAGCCCTTATTAGCATGACTTATTGGAAGCATTAAGCTATTATAACACATAATTCTTGACTGAAATTTCAGTCATCAAGTTCATTTCATCAAGAACACTCAAGAACTTAGGTTAGAATTCAAACACTAACCTTATTTAACTTAGGAATCACCAATTCCAAGTTAGGATTCCAATTCCACACTTCCATCTTCACGAATTCTGCAGAAAATCCTGGCTTGAAGAAACTTCCCGTGTCTCTCAAATGTTCAGCCAACATTAATGGAGATATTTCTCCTTTTATATTTTCAAATTTTACAAATTAGGTCCCTAAGTTCCATTTTATTGAACTTTGACCACAACAAACAAGTTTTATGACAATAAAACTTTCATTTTTTTATACATTTGCCACAAACAACAATATTTTTCATTTTTGGTCCCTCGCATGGTCAAATGACCAAAATACCCTTTTGTGGTAAAACGACGAAAAATCCGTTTTTATAACATTTTAAGTCCAAAACTCAAAATATTATATCAAACTAAATACTTTTCTTTCCAAAAGACCAATTTACCCTTCTAAGGTAAAATGACCAATTTGCCCTTTTATTATAATTATATAATAAAACAAATCTTGGCGTTACACCTAGCAGCTTCGATGATCCTCTAGTCATCTTTTTCAGGCCAAACATGAATTTTCTGGCAACCATGAATCTAGTGGTCAAGAACAAAATCAATAACTAAACACTATGAATAGTCTTCAAGAACACATCCTACACATGAGCAGACACATGAACATACACACATCGATTAGATCTTTAATTTTTGAGTTATTTATCATCTAAAACACATTCACACACACACACACACACACGTCGATTTGTTCTTGAATGCACACAATCTGATTTGAACAAAAGCACAAAATATTTATGGCTTCAATATATAGATAAGGGGAGAAACAGAAAAGATATGAATAATCTGGAGGTTCGTCACAAAATCAATTTATAAGATTCATTTGTAGGTACATCTCCATCTCAAAATAGATTCGTGTTCTTTGGTTTAAAACAAAAAACCCATACATGATTGTTGGTTTTTTTATTTTTGATTCTAAAACAAAAAGACCATACAAACCCAGTAGGTCTACAACGAGTTCTCTTGTTCTCATGTTTGATTAGATCTAAGACGAACACAATAAAATGGGATTCTGATTATATCTAGGGATGAACTACATAAGCACACACACACATACGTTATTAAGATCAGGATGTTCTTGAGCTTACATCTTCAGAATTGAAGGGGGTTCTAAACCCATATTTTGAAGACAAAATTCATCGTGTTTTTAAAGTAGAATTTCTGAGTTTTTTGAAGTTCAATTTCTGGGTTCACGATGAACACACATATGATGGGGATGAATTTAACTTTTTTGAATAGGGTGGACATGAACACGAACTCGGATCCTGATATTCTGAAGGGTATTAACATGATTTCTGAGTTTTTAGAACACGAACTCAGAATTAGATTTCTTGAGCTTGCTTATTTAGATGATGTCAATGTGCTTGTACCTTAAAAATTGATTGTTTGAAGGGGATGAGCATGAAATCAGATCTTGTTGTTCTTGATAGGTTTTATATACCCTAGATTCATTTATCATGGCAGCGGCAGCGGAAACACACAAAATTAATCTAAGGCAAGCAACTTTTACTAAAACATACAAAGATCCTACCTAATGATATTAACAACTACAAGAGGGATCAAGAAAAACCAACCTTGAGAAAATCCAATTTGCTTGATGACTTTTGATGATGAATAACAAATCTAGAAAGCCAAGGAAGGTAGTATCCAAAATAGAATACCTCTAATGGTTCACACCCAATAAGTCCAGAAAATTAGATTAATTATTTATTTAAGAAAGCTTGCTATAAAACCGTAGATATTGATTATAGATTCTGTTGAGAGAAAAGAGAAAATTCCAAATCTAAGGAGACACAAGAATGGGGGAGATTTATGAATGTCCGGGAAGGGGTATTTATAGCTTTAAAGGATGCTTAGAGATAAACTTTATTTGAATTCAAACTGGATAAGGATTACTGATTAAACAATCCAACTTTTCTTTAATCAAATCCTGAGCCCTATCCTTATAGCTTTGGAAGAAAAAAAGAAGAATTATACTTTCTTAATTTCGTCCTCCACCTTGTGGATTTCACCATACCCATTGTCCAACTAATGGACAATTAATATTCAGTCCCTGCACTTTTAATCAATGCCAAATTAATTCAAATTAATTTCAATTAATTCTAATTAATTCCAAAGTAATTTCTAATTAATTTATCATCACATGAAAAATTAAGAAACTATTTATTTATCTCTTAATTAAGCTAATACCATTTGGACTATTGAGTGCAACCCAAAAAAGACCTTACTATTAATGGAAAGTCCTTACCAGTTAGTTATGACATTCGACACTATTCCAACAGTCTCTCACTTGGACAAGGCATCAACAACTATTGGTCATAAGTCTCCCGATTAATCAACAGAGTGTGCTTTTTAGCCACTGCCAAACTCTTAATCATATTCTTAGAGACAGCCCTTAGATAAGTGATCAACTTTTCTTTTGTTCTACAAGATATCATATGATCCTGAGACATGGATAAGAATCAATCTCAAGGTTCAAGATTATGTTTCCTAGTTTCCAATTTATGATGACCATGTCAGACTACTACTGAATTGAACACATCAATCTAGTCAGGGTTAGGCCTAGCACTTCAATGTCAACATCAAATCACCGAGTTGCCCACATATATCACTTTTCATGTTGAGGCAAAAGGAACAAATACACTTTGACTACATAGTCCATGTCAACTCATCATGTAATACATGGACATACCTTTGATATCTTCTTGTTACGGTTGCGTTTTGGTAAACCAATGCACAACATAATTGTGAACTGAAACTCATGCATCTCCGTTTGAAGAATAGAAAATACTATCATCTTAGAATTACTCGTGATTGTATCCATGAAGTAATCTCTCTAAGTGCGGGTTTTCCAATGCCTAAATCTTAATTTAAGTACTCATGAGTGTTAGTCGCAATCTCCATGCTATGTCTAATATCTATAAGCATAAACTAATACTCCATGATGGTCTTAAATCACTACTTACTTCCAAAAGTATGACTGACTATGGAAAAATTTGAGTAAATCAATACTCGGGAAGTGGGTTCTAAACATGCAAAACGAAACACAATAATAAACTAATAAATTGACTGCACTCCTGCATATATTATGATATCCACATAATAATCACCAAAATTAAATAAAGATTAATATTGTATTAATTCCAATATATCAAACAAAACATTAAATCAACTCACTGGAAATTATATGCCCATTGACTCAAATGACCAACAATAGCTTAAAACAATTCTATTGACTATGATGTCTTAACTTTTGACAGACTTCCAACCTTATGACAAGTTTTCACTTGTAATGGTAACTGTTGAGTAAATTCCATGTACGTTTGTGTGACATGGGTTCTAAGTCAAAATGACTTCCCTTTTAGTCACAAAAGGATCTCAACATAACTATTAAAGTATGAAACAATAATAGTATTACTGATGAACCCCTTTTGCTACATAGATTTCTTTGTAACATCACTAGCTACAACATACTCTAGCTTATGTTATGAAATCCATTATGGTGTCCTACTTGGTACTCCTCCAAGTCACTATTTATTAAGTCCACGAATCCCGACTACGAACGAGGATCGTATCTCTCTTTTCGAAACCATGAATCAACATAAACTTTTCCACTGTATTCCTTGAGGAACCAAGCTTACATCTTCATAAGATACTTAAGATGCCTTTGGATGCGATCTAAATTTTCCCAAGAACTGATTTTATATCTACCCAAGATACTTAAGATGTTTTTGATTTTGTGATCTAATGATTTTTCCAGGATTAACCTCACAATGACTTGTCATGCTCAAGGCATACGATACATTAGGTTAAGTGTATATCATGGCATATGTGATCGATCCTTTAGCATGTAAGACCCTGTTCCCGCAACGACCAAGTTTGGGTTTAAAGGAATTGATTTTGGGAAAATTTGTAGATAGCACCGCTTTCTTGGGAGATAGCGATGCTATCTTGTATAAAACACGTATTCAGAAACGCGGATATAATGACACTATCATCAGGAGATAGCGACGCGATCTGCCGCAAATTGCACAAAGCCTTAGATCTCGGGTTTTGGGCCGTATTTAAGGGGCTCTAAACCAGAGTCCATAGGAGCCGTCATTTCCACCCTTTATAGCCTCTGGAACCCTCTCTTCTCAAACCTTAGCCTCCTTGGGTAATTTTAAGCTCCGTAACTCTCTTTGGAAGATTTCTTGAAGGAGACGAAGGTGGTGTTGGTCCAAGGATGCTCTTCTACTTGTGGGAATTAGCAAAATCTTCATTTTAAACCATTGTAAGTGCAAAGTCTCCACCGTTTTATGATTAGGATCTTTATCTTGTAGTTTGGGTTGCATATTGTGGCTCTAAATGGAGAAATGGTCTCTTTGTGGTATTCTCTATGGTTGGATTGAGAAAGGTCAGAACTTTATGTCCCTAGGGCCAGCTTTGGAGCTTTTGAACTAATTATGGGAGTCATCCAAGCTCCTTTGAGTGTTTAAGCATGGATTGTTTCATTTTTGGACCTAAATATGAGATTTGACATGTATGAGACACGCATGTTAATAAAGTTTGGATTTCTATGAGGTTTCAGACCTTTTGGACGTGTTATGGAGAGTACTAGCCACTGACTTAATGGATTAAGTGCTTAATGAAGTTTTAGGAAGATTCATAGATAGCGATGCATCTTGGGGAGATAGCGACGCTATCTGGCCATTGACCATTGACTTTGACTTTGACATTTAGTCGTTGACTTTTTGACCAGTTTGACTAAAAGTCAAACTTAAGGAGATTCGGAATGCCGTTCTTAAAGGTTTATCTTATTTGGGTTTTGGATTTGCTAAGTTGCATTTGTCCTTATTAGGAGGATCATGTTATCGAAATCTGTGGACATGCGCGTGGAGTGCTTTTAGCTTGGAGGATTAAGTGAGTTTTCTCATTATATTATGAGTGATGTTACATGCGGAAGTAGCTTTACTTCCCAGTGTGCAGTGATGTATGCTTAGGTGAGCGTGCCCTAATTATGTGAATGTATGATCGAGTTTAGGGACCCGTTAGGTCAATCTGAATGCTTAGGTTTCTGTGTTGGTATTTTTGCTTAGTATCGATGCTAATAAAGGTGGTTGACATGCAATGGCAGATTGGGGTGAGCCCAAGAGCCAGACGGATCAGGGTGATCCCGAGAGTCCATGCATTGTGCTGACAACGGGTAGAACAGGGTGAGCCTACGAGTCCTTGTCAGGGTGGATCGGGGTGAGCCCGAGATCCAAGTTGTCGAGGTGAGCCCAAAGACCTTTATATCTGCTACTAAAAATGTAATGGATCACGTGGTATTTTGGGAAACTTACTAAGCTTAGTGCTTACTCTTTCACCCTAAATGTTTTTAGGGTATTTGCTGGCTTGAGCTTGGACCACGACGCGACTATATCGCATCTGAGATTTTGGTATTCAAGTCTTCCATTGGATAATGTTTGTAACTGTCTTGATAATCATTATTCTAAATGTTTTAATTATTGAATTTGGATCGGATGGTTTTATTTTCCAACCGTTTTATGTATATGAACCGTCTTTAAAAATGAAAATTTTACTCTAGAATTTGTGGCGTTGCATAGCCGAAGCGTATGGGACTCGACTCATCCTTTTTCAATTCATCGTTGGAATTCGGACATTGGGTCCTACTCATTGTCATGCCATGTTGTATAGGCATAAACATATTCTTAGAATTTCTCATCTTGAATATCTTCAAGATTTATTCTTCAAACAGAGACACATGAGGTTTTTGTTCTGCAAGTCTGTCATGCATTGCTTTACTCCAAAGTTATCCGTAACATGCAGTAATAAAGCGTATGTCCATGTCTGACATCATAAGTAGACAAAAACTATGTAGTCAAAGTTTATATGTTCCTTCTGCCCTAACAAAGAGAAGCAATGTATGTGGCCCCTATATGATTTGATGTTGACATTAAAGTGCTTGGTCGAGCCCTGACTAAATTGATGTGTTCAATTAAGTAGTCTGATATGGTCATCATAAATCACTATCGGGAAACAGAATTTGAACCTTGAGATTGACCTTATCCATGTCTCAGGTTCATACAAATATCTTGTAGAACAGAAGAATAATATATCACTTATCTAAGGATCGTCTCTTGATTTTGATTAGAGTTCAGTAGTTGCATTAGATGGCATACTCGCTGCTGACTAGTAGAATGTATAAGACCAGTTGATGACTTGTCCAAGTGGGAGACTATTGGAAATAGTGTCCAAGGTCATTAACTATTGGTGATATTTATAATAATAGCAGGTTCTTTTGGGTTGCCCTTAAGACCTAGTAAAAGCAAGTTAGTGACAGAAATAAATTGGAAAACGTTAGTTTATTAATTTTTCATGTTATGATAAATTAATTAGAAACCAATTAGTAATTAATTAGAAATTAATTTGGAAGAAATTAATAACAGGGACTAGATTTTAATTAATTAAAGGAGTTTAATTAATAGATACAGTCCAAGGGAAAAATGGCAAAAAGGAGGTAGCTTTATGGCTAAGCAGAACCCTCCCTATAAATAGAGAGCTAGGGTTCAAACCCAAACACTTCCTTCCAGCCTTGTGTGTGCCGCCACCTAAAACCATTTCCCCCTCCCGATTTTGGCGAAAATCACAAACCCTTTTTGGGTTTGTGATCTCTTGTCTCCAACCTTAAGAAGGTTCTACCAGATCTGCTTTCTGGTGTTCTTGTGTGTGAATGAAAAAAGGGATTCTGGTTTGGATCCTTACGTCTAAACAAAGAGATAAATTTTATGATTTATCTATAGTTGATATAATTGATATGAACATTAAGATCCTTGTTAGATTTTTATATGAACATTGTTTTGAACTTGTTAAGCCTTTCGCTGCAAATTGTTTTATGCTATTTTTTATCAGAACCCTTCACATACCACCATTAATATATACATTAGAACAACACCATCAAATTACCCACCTTTATGTATTGATGAGGAGTATACTTCACATTTTTTGAACTTCTTTTTCCTTTTTTATCCCCAAATCTATCAACATATAAAGGCCATTTAACATCCAAATTTAACAAGTTAGCCATATTTTCCACCAATTTGACCCTTTAATCTTCCTAAATCATTCCAGCAACTATGCAGTCCCTTTTAGGGCTTATAAGCATAATTACAAGCTTATTACACATCATTTTACTAATAAAAATCCTAGTCCCTTTAGGGCTTATATTCATTATTATAAGCTCATTACACATCATTTTACTAATAAAAAACCCTTTTGACAACACTATATGATGTGCCCTTTCACTTTCATCAGCTCATCTACCCATTTTTACAACATACATATGTATTTCTTCATTTTACTAGTGAAGCTATACAATGGGAAGGGGGTCATTTAGTTGATTATTGCTGAATTATACTTCCAATATGCATTAACTAAACACTCCAACATGCTACGAAAAATCCATGGATAATACTCTCTTAACCTAAACCTATTTTCTTTTATATAATCATAAATACAAGTAACATAACTTAATTTATGAAGAAGGATGACCAAGAGGGGTTAGGACTTGTAAGGATTTCTTATTGTTTCGTAAATTCTGTGGTTCCAACATGAGGTTTTGAATCGAAAGAAAAATGTCATGATTCCTCTTACTGAAACATTTTTTCCATCTGTCTGTTGTCCTTTGATGGAGGGTTTCGAACTAGGCATTAGAAAATCAATTTCACTGTCTCGATTCCGTGATGGAGTTTTAGGATGCGACCAAGAGGAAGAAAAAGAATATTAAAATGTCAATTACCTTGATCTTATTTAAGAAAACACCACCTAGCTGACTTCAGGAGAGACCTTGGCCTCTACCCCTTTCACAATTGCCATATGATGTTTGTCACCTCAAAGATAGGATAAATGATCATCTGGCCTTCCATTTTAGCTCTTTCTACTACCATGTTTTTTTCTAGGGTAAATTGCATAAAAGTCACTAACTTTTTTAATTTTCTCGATTTTGACACTGCATTTTTTATTTTTGCAATTAAGTCATTATGTTTTTAGAAAATTGCAATTAAGTCATTATGTTTTCCAAAAAGTTGCGAAAATGACCATATGACAGGATGGCAACAGGTTACCAAGACATATGGTCAGATTTGCAATTTTTCAAAAAACATAATGACTTAATAGCAAAAATAAAAACATAGTGTCAAAATCGAAAAATCTGGAAACTTTTATGCAAATTACCCTATGCAATTTATATAACTTAATTACTTTACATGTCTCATACGTGTCCAAAAAAGTAAATTTGTTGTTACCTTGTATAGTTTACCCTAACAGCCTCAAAAAAGAAGAAAAAAATGTTAACACTATTTTTTGTGAAAACAAACTATCTCCAATGACTTCAAATTGTCAACAAGCCCAAAAATGTTATAAAAGGACAACAAACTCTCTCATTTTCATTTGATATACGAGGTGGCAGGTATAACATGTCATATTTAATATTTACGCTTTTGGTTTATATTTAAAATTTGTTACGAATTTGGTCAAAATTTTAAATTTTGTTACCAATACGGTTTAAAGCATTTTTCTTTACAAATTTGCCTCAAATTAGGTTTTTTTCCTGCAAAATACTTTTTATAATCTTTTAGAACAATTTTTTTTGTTCTTTTTTGGGGCTGTTAGGGTAAACCATACAAGATAACAACAAATTTTTTTTTGACAAGTATGAGGTATGCAAAGTGATTAACTTATATACATTGCATTGGGTAAATTGGATAAAAGTCGCTAACTTTTTCAGATTTTTCGATTTTGACACTATGTTTTTTATTTTTGCTATTAAGTCATTAGGTTTTCTGAAAAATTGCATATTTGACCATATGACCTGGTAACCTGTTGCCATCCTGTCATATGGTCATTTTCATAACTTTTTGGAAAACATAATGACTTAATTGCAAAAGTAAAAAATACAGTGTCAAAATCGAGATAATTGGAAAAGTTAATGACTTTTATGCAATTTACCCTTTTTTCTACAACAAAAAACTTCATAGTTTAAAGTTTTTTAACTTCATAATATATATATATATATATATATATATATATTACAAACACACACACACACATACACACACACATACATACACACACACACACACACACATATATATATATATATATATATATATATATATATATATATATATATATATATATATATATATATATATATATATATATATATATATATATATATATATATATATATATATATATATATTCACACACACTTTTACAAAAAAAACCGACAATACGATACGAGTATTGTGATGTTAAAAGTGGTATGTAAGACATATATTAGACAAGCGGTGTGGGTAACCAGCATCAAGCAGGTAGTGAGCTGTCTACCGCATAGGGTGCGGATACCCCCCCCCCCTTAGTGGGAACCCCGTGTAACAACCATTCAATTCAGCTATTCTTCACCATACAAAACACCCCCTCCAAGGGCTAGTGTCCTTAAAGGGAGGGTGGATCATAGTTCGTCGACAACAGATGAAGAAATCGCATTAGCTTATTCATGGATTAACCTTTCAGAGGATACGACAATAGGGAATTCCTAAATTGCAGATCATTTTTGGCAATGCATTACGAATCGGTTTCATAAATGTAACATCCTCTATTTAGGGTAAATAATTTAATAAATAAAATAATAAATCTGATAATCATAGTAATTAATTTATATCAAATTTAATTAAAATGTGTAGTTGGAAGAGGTAACTAGTCTTAAATGACTTATTAAGGATATAAATGGAAACTCACCTTATGGGGTTCTAGAAGAGGGACTTAGTTTGTAATAAGTATTTTAGAAGTGATGGGGAAGGACTCCTACTCCAAATATGACATAACTTTAGTTCTGGAGGGACTAAGTTGCAATAAGTGAAAAGATGGAAGTTTAAGTTGGGGAAAAACCCCAATTCTCTTGCAGAGCACGATTTTGAGAGGGAGAAGGTGAGAAGAGGCGATTTTCAAGAGATTCAAGTGGAGAAGCTTGATCCTAACAAGATCTAAGTGGTTTACATCAATCTATTGAAGATTTAAGGTAAGAGATCTAATCTCCATCATGTTGGAAATCCACCATTTTGGGTAGATTAAGTTCAAATTCGAATTTCATGGTTGGGAAGATGAGCTCTATGATCCCAAAGATGTATATTATGTATTCTAGTGATAATCTCTTCACAATTTGATTGTCTTATGCTTGGAGAATCATTTAGAATGCTTGTTGAGTCACATGGACCCTAATATTTGGGGGAAAGCCCATCGATGGGTGAAACCTTGATGATGGGATCAACTTGCATCTTAAATGTGTTCTATGAAGAGTTAAGTGAGCTCCTAGTGATTTCAAATAAATGGAAGAAGGAACCCTTTTAATTATTGATCAATTGTTTGAATGGAATTGGATATTCCTTGATCTAAGCTTATGAAGCAAATTTGGGATTATGGCATGGATTTGAGTTATGGATATGTTATTAGATGATTTTTTTGGACCAAATGATGGGTAATTTAGGTAGAAATAATGTCCTTTTGATACATGAAAGATTGGTGTTGTATTAGACATTGAATTGGATCAAAATGAGGTGAAAATGACCAAAATCGGAGCTGGAACTGAACGAAACACGACCCGTGCTGAAGAAGCACGACCCGTGCTGTTTGGATCCGTGAGTTACACGACCCGTGTAACCCACTACACGACCCGTGTCAGGATCTGGTCAGTTTTGGGTACTTTTTGAGTTTGGGCTTTACGGTTTGAGCTTTGGGTTCTAAGGCTTAAGCTCATTTCTAGGCAATGTTTAACTAAGATTTTACTCTTAATTAGTGAAGTTTAACTAGTCTAGAGCTATTATTAATGTTGAATATTATTTCTAAGGAGAGGAGTAATTGAAGTGAAGCAAAGGGTAGCATCCTACTTTGGGACTTAAGAGAGGTGAGTTACCGGGAGTACACATCCCCTTTTATAACCTTGTGTTTATTACAACTAGCATGCATACTTTTTATGTGTTAAATGTTGAATAAACCTTATGTGTGCATGGCATTAAAACGAGTCTTTTCAAAGATGATTCTTATAAATTATTACAAGGGATTTGGAAAGATATTTGGACATCCTATTTGTGCATTGCATTACATGTAGGATGGGGGTTGATCGTGAGACACCTTGAGGACGAGTTTTATCCTTCTCAATCAAAGAGGGTGAGGAGTTAATATGAGTTTTACCCTTCTCAATCATAGAGGGTGAGGAGTAATTGTTCCCGACATTAGGGAATCGCATGAGGGAGTTGCTACCCCTCATGAGGCTAGTGTGATGGCCACTAGTCTTAGTTTCAGCCCATAGGGGAATCAGGTATTATGCTTCGTGTGTTTGCTTGTGAACTTAGGTGGGTGCCATTGTGGTGAGATGGACTTATGAGGTGGACAAGGGTTGGGATAGTTGCATTGCATTTGCATACCATGACATTCTATTTTGAGAGAAACTTATGATGTATTTATTTCAAACTTTAAATGCGTAAGAAATTATTGTTGGAGGTTGTCTCGAGTGTTAAGGTCATCCTTCACACTCATAATGAGATGGCCTCAGGTAACTCACTTGGTATTTTAATTGCCTAACTATTTTGATGTGTACTTTGGTTATAAATAAGAGATTATGGCGAGGCGAGGACTTTTAGAATACCACGGTTTGTGTGGCCATTTGAACCATGTTTTGTACTGAATTTATGATACCACCTCGCTACATGTTTTAAACTACTTTTTAGTTGTTTTGGGACCAATTTTCCGCAATGATGAGGCTATTTTTGAGTTAATGATATCTTTTATGATAAATGATGTTTTAATTATAAATCCTTAGCGAGGGGTGTCACAATTTGGTATCAGAGCATCGATTTAAGTGAACTACGTACTAGGATTAGTACTTAGACTTAAACTTAAGGTGCTCATGAGTGAGGGGTATGTATTAGCTAATAAATTGTATATTATAAGATTAATGTTCATCTTTCTCAGAATGGTGAACACTCGTAGCATGGTTCCGTCGGTTGAAGGTCAAGGGGGTGGGGCCGGTGATGAGGCTCAATCTCAACCCATTTCCCTTGCAAGCATTGAAAAGATGATGCTTGACTTGATGGCGAAACAGGAAGTGAAGATGGTAGACAAGATGAAGGAACTACTTGAGAATCAAGAGGAACGTTTGAGAGAAGAGGTGAAGAACATGTTTGGGGATAACACCGCTTCGGGCGGGCAAGAGACGAGTAGCTCGTATGATAGCATGCGTCATGGGCCTCCTAGTAACAATATATCCCAAGACATGGTAGTACCAAAGAAGAAGTGTAGCTTCAAAGACTTTAACTCTTGCAAGCCACCAACTTACAACGGGACGTTGGATCCGGTTGTACTTCATAATTGGGTGATTGAGATTGAAATGGCTTTCTATGCATGCCAATGTGGTGACGATCAACGTTTGAACTTTGCGATCATTACTCTCAAGGAAACGGCTCTTGAGTGGTGGTTGGATACTAAGGAAATGATGGAGATGCATGTGTTGGAGAGTCTAACTTGGGATGTATTCTTAGAGAAGATGAACGAGAGGTTTTGTACCAAGGAGGAAATTCGTGACCTTGAAAGGAAATTCCTTGACTTGAAGAAAGACAAAATGACCATCACGGAGTACAATGCCAAATTCCGAAAACTTTTGAGCTTTGCTAAAAGGTTGGCTCCGGATGAGGCCACTAAAGTGGATCAAGATGTGGGAGGTTTGCCTTGGAACTACCGACTTAACTTTGAAGCTGCTACACTTGAAGTTGCCATGAGGAAAGCAAGAAAGATTGAGAAGACATTGGAAGAGCGAGACAAGGAGAGGCCCTAATTTGCAAACAAGAGAAAGGAAGGTCACGACTCACGTGGAAAAGGGGCGACCGAATAAAAGAAACTGAAATTTGATGGGAAGGGAAAGAATGGTGAATCCACATCTAAAGCTAAGGAAGATGGGGCGTGTTACAAATGTGGTGAGAAAGGACATTTCTCAAACATGTATCCTAAGGATTTCAAGTGCTATAATTATGGAGGTTTCGGACACAAGGCGAATGAGTGCACCGCAAAGAAGAAGGAGAATAGTGGAGGTGGGAGAAGTGAAGCACCCCGAACTCGAGGAAGGGCTTTTCAAATGACTGAAGAGGAAGCTAGGGAGAAGGCAAATGTGGTGTCAGGTATATTTTTTGTAAACTCTTTACCCGCTTCTATGCTATTTGATTCGGGGGCTACTTATTCTCATGTGTCACCTAATTTTGCAAAAAGACTACAATTACCTTTGCATAAACTTGAGTATGAGCTAGTGATAGATGTAGCGGGTGGTGCAAGCAAAATTGTGAGTAAGGAGATATCACATGTAAAGGTGGAGTGTAGTGGGGCGGAATTTTGGGTTGACCTTATACTTTTGGATGTTAGAGGATTTGATGTTGTACTTGGGATGGATTGGCTTGCGAAGTATGATGCTGAAATTTTATGTGGAAAGAAAATGGCGAGAGTGAAGACACCCGAAGACGAATCGATTCTTATTTATGGGGACAAAAGAAGAGTACCCACTAGCGTAATCAATGTGATGAAAGCAAAAAGATGTTTGAGGAAGGGTTGTCAATCTTACCTTGCGTATGTGGTAGATACCGTAAAGGAAAAGAAGACTTTGGGAGATATTGAAGTAGTACAGGATTACCCCGAGTTTTTTCCCGATGACCTACCCGGCTTGCCACCGGATCGTCAAGTAGAGTTTCGTATCGACTTGGTACCCGGAACCGCGCCTTTAGCCAAAGCTCCATATCGTTTGGCACCCGCGGAATTGAAGGAGTTGATGACTCAATTGCAAGAGCTTCTTGATAAGGGTTTCATTAGGCCTAGCTCTTTCCCTTGGGGAGCTCTAATTTTATTTGTGAAGAAGAAGGATGGCTCCATGAGAATGTTTATTCACTACCGGGATCTCAACAAGGTGACTATCAAGAACCGGTATCCTCTACCTCGTATTGATGATTTATTCGATCAATTGCAATGTGCGGGTTATTTTTCAAAAATTGATCTTCGATCGGGTTATCATCAATTGAAAGTGAGAGATGAAGATGTAGAGAAGACAACATTCCGAACAAGATATGGGCATTTTGAGTTTCTTGTAATACCTTTCGAGCTAACTAATGCACCCGCGGCTTTCATGGATCTTATGAATCAGGTGTGTAAACCGTTCCTTGATAAGTTTGTGATCGTGTTTATTGATGATATCCTCATTTACTCAAAGTCGGAGGCGGAGCATAAAGAACATTTGAAGATGGTGCTCGAAACTCTAAAAAGAGAGAAGTTGTATGCAAAATTTTCTAAGTGTGAGTTTTGGATTGGGGAAGTTCAATTCCTTGGGCATGTAGTGAATAAAGATGGATTTAAAGTGGACCCGACAAAGATTGAAGCGGTAATGAATTGGGAGAAACCGAAGAATCCAACCGAAATTAGAAGTTTCCTTGGTTTGGCGGGATATTATCGACGTTTTATAGAAGGATTTTCCAAGATTGCATGTCCGTTGACTTCGTTGACCAAAAAGAATGAGAAGTTCGTGTGGACCGACAAACAAGAAGAGGCATTTGAATTGTTAAAGAAAAAGTTGTGTGAAGCTCCTATTTTGTCTCTTCCGGAGGGCACCGAAGATTTTACGGTTTATAGTGACACGTCGGGTTTGGGAATCGGATGTGTTCTTACTCAAAGAGGAAAGGTTATCGCTTATGCGTCACGTCAATTAAAGGAGCACGAGTTGAATTATCCCACTCATGATAAAGAGTTGGCGACGGTGATTCATGCATTGAAGATTTGGAGGCATTATCTTTATGGCACTCAATGCAAACTCTTCACAGATCATCAAAGTTTGCAATATTTATTTAGTCAAAAAGACTTAAACGCGAGGCAAAGGCGGTGGATTGAAGTGTTCAAGGATTATGATTGTGAAATCCTTTACCATCCGGGTAAAGCAAACATTGTGGCAGATGCTTTGAGTAGAAAGGAAATTAGCGAGAAAAGGAGGGCTAAAGCATTAAGAATTGAAGTGGTATCCACACTGGTTGACATGTTGAAGAGTGTACAATAAAAAGCTCAAGAAGATGGTAACATTAAAGAAGAAAGACTTGGCAAGTCAGTGATCTTTGGGGAAAATTCTCACGGGTTGAAAACATTTCAAGGACGTGTTTAGGTACCGTTGTGTGGTGGAAAAAGAGAATTGATTCTAGATGAAGCTCATAAGACCAAATATTCCATTCATCTCGGGTGTACAAAAATGTACATGGATTTGAAGCCTTTGTATTGGTGGCCGACCATGAAAGTGGATATTGCAAAGTATATCAACAAGTGTTTAACATGTTCCTTAGTGAAAACCGAGCATCAAAGACCTTATGGAGATCTCGAGCCGTTAGAAGTCCCGGAATGGAAGTGGGAAAAACTCACCATGGATTTTGTTACCAAGTTACCGCGAACAAGAAACAGTCATGATATGATTTGGGTCATTGTGGACCGGTTGACTAAAAGTGCATTATTTCTTGCGGCAAGAGAAACATGGCTTATTGCAAAGTTTGCAGAATTGTATGTGGATGAGGTCATTCGGAGGCACGGGGTGCCATTATCAATTGTGTCGGATTGGGACAGTCGGTTTACTTCACATTTTTGGAAAAGCATGCAAGAAATATTAGGAACCAAGTTATGTTTGAGCACCGCATATCATCCTCAAACCGATGGACAAAGTGAGAGGATAATTCAAACGCTTGAAGATATGTTACGGGCTTGTGTGTTAGATTTTGGAGGAAGTTGAGATAAGCATCTCCCTTTGATCGAGTTCTCATATAACAACAGTTATCATTCATCCATAAAGATGGCCCCATATGAAGCTTTGTATGGGAGAAAGTGTAGATCCCCTTCTTGTTGGTTACAAGCAGGAGAAAAGGTTTTGGTGGGGCCTTGCTTGATTCAAGAAACCGCGGAAAAGGTGGAGATAATTAGGGATCGTATGAAGGTGGCTCAAAGTAGACAAAAGAGTTATGCTAATTTGAAGAATCGACCCATAGTATTTCAAGTGAGAGATCAAGTATTACTTAAAGTGTCACCTTGGAGAGCAATAATACGATTTGGAAAGAGGGGAAAGCTTAATCCAAGGTATATTGGGCCCTTGAATGTGTTGGAAAAGATTGGGAAACAAGCCTACCGACTCGAGTTGCCACCGGAGTTGAATGGAATCCATAATGTATTTCATGTATGTTACTTGAGGAAGTGGCTTGGCGATAATCTTGACTTTCTGCCTTTAGAAGAAATTCGGGTGGATGAAAACAACAGATTCATAGAAGAACCGGCAGAGATTTTGGATAGAAAGGTTAAGAAGTTAAGGAAAAAGATGATTGATTTGGTCCTTGTCAAGTGGAAACATTCTTCGGGGGCAAATCTCACGTGGGAAACGGAACAAGAAATGCGGAAGAGATATCCATATCTTTTTGGAGAAGCCGAGATTCCGAGGACGGAATCTTCTTAAGGGGAAGGTAATTGTAACATCCTCTATCTAGGGTAAATAATTTAATAAATAAAATAATAAATCTGATAATCATAGTAATTAATTTATATCAAATTTAATTAAAATGTGTAGTTGGAAGAGGTAACTAGTCTTAAATGACTTATTAAGGATATAAATGGAAACTCACCTTATGGGGTTCTAGAAGAGGGACTTAGTTTGTAATAAGTATTTTAGAAGTGATGGGGAAGGACTCCTACTCCAAATATGACATAACTTTAGTTCTGGAGGGACTAAGTTGCAATAAGTGAAAAGATGGAAGTTTAAGTTGGGGAAAAACCCCAATTCTCTTGCAGAGCACGATTTTGAGAGGGAGAAGGTGAGAAGAGGCGATTTTCAAGAGATTCAAGTGGAGAAGCTTGATCCTAACAAGATCTAAGTGGTTTACATCAATCTATTGAAGATTTAAGGTAAGAGATCTAATCTCCATCATGTTGGAAATCCACCATTTTGGGTAGATTAAGTTCAAATTCGAATTTCATGGTTGGGGGAGATGAGCGCTATGATCCCAAAGATGTATATTATGTATTCTAGTGATTATCTCTTCCCAATTTGATTGTCTTATGCTTGGAGAATCATTTAGAATGCTTGTTGAGTTACATGAACCCTAATATTTGGGGGAAAGCCCATCAATGGGTGAAACCTTGATGATGGGATCAACTTGCATCTTAAATGTGTTCTATGAAGAGTTAAGTGAGCTCCTAGTGATTTCAAATCAATGGAAGAAGGAACCCCTTTAATTATTGATCAATTGTTTGAATGGAATTGGATATTCCTTGATCTAAGCTTATGAAGCAAATTTGGGATTATGGCATGGATTTGAGTTATGGATATGTTATTAGATGATTTGTTTGGACCAAATGATGGGTAATTTAGGTAGAAATAATGTCCTTTTGATACATGAAAGGTTGGTGTTGTATTAGACATTAAATTGGATCAAAATGAGGTGAAAATGACAAAAATCGGAGCTGGAACTGAACGAAACACGACCCGTGCTGAAGAAGCACGACCCGTGCTGTTTGGATCTGTGGGTTACACGACCCGTGTAACCCACTACACGACCCGTGTCAGGATCTGGTCAGTTTTGGGTACTTTTTGAGTTTGGGCTTTACGGTTTGGGCTTTGGGTTCTAAGGCTTAAGCTCATTTCTAGGCAATGTTTAACTAAGATTTTACTCTTAATTAGTGAAGTTTAACTAGTCTAGAGCTATTAGTAATGTTGAATATTATTTCTAAGGAGAGGAGTAATTGAAGTGAAGCAAAGGGTAGCATCCTACTTTGGGACTTAAGAGAGGTGAGTTACCGGGAGTACACATCCCCTTTTCTAACCTTGTGTTTATTACAACTAGCATGCATACTTTCTATGTGTTAAATGTTGCATAAACCTTATGTGTGCATGACATTAAAACGAGTCTTTTCAAAGATGATTCTTATAAATTATTACAAGGGATTTGGAAAGATATTTGGACATCCTATTTGTGCATTGCATTACATGTAGGATGGGGGTTGACCGTGAGACACCTTGAGGACGAGTTTTACCCTTCTCAATCAAAGAGGGTGAGGAGTTAATATGAGTTTTACCCTTCTCAATCAAAGAGGGTAAGGAGTAATTGTTCCCGACATTAGGGAGTTGCTACCCCTCATGAGGCTAGTGTGATGGCCACTAGTCTTAGTTTCAGCCCATACGAGAATCAAGTATTATTCTTCGTGCGTTTGCTTGTGAACTTAGTGTTGGATTAGGTGTCTAAGCCATGACTTTATATTTATATTTATCTTGTTAATTGAAGAAAAGTCCATTTGGGTTGCCCTCATAGCTGGTGGTTAGCATAGAGTTCAGTAGAGTAAAATGTTGATTTATTAATTGTTTAATAAATCAATAGAATTAATCAAATGGTTTATTAATATATTTAAGTGTTAATATATTAATTAGAAACTACAATAATTAATTAAGATTTAATCTAGAATTAATTGGATTTAATTCAGTGATTAAATTAATTAATTAAAAGTGCAGGGACTGGTTTGTATTTATTTAATAGTTGAATAAATAACTGGCCAGTGGACAGGGGCCAAAAGTGGCGCCAACTATGGAGGCTTCTCCATAGGTGGCGAAACCCTATTAGGGTTTAGAAAAGGCTTGGTCCATTTAGTCAGCAGGCTTGCCCATTTGGAGGCTCCTTAGGGTTTCAGCAGTAACCCTTGGAGGCTATAAAAGGAGGCACCTGGCCACCCTTAAACCTGCGCCATTTTCAACCAATATTACTCTGCTGGATTGTCTTCTCCAATCATTTGGGTGTGACACCATTTGTGGCAGGACACTTGTGCTGCTAGCTTCAAGGATCATAAGATCAAAAGGTTGGTTTTCTCAATTTTGATCTTTAGAAATAATTGTTCCCTTTAGGTTTTAGTTTATTATCTTCATAAAAGAAAACATAGATCATATTAGGGTTGCATGTGAACCATAGGAATTATTTGTTCATTGATTGCATAGAAAACCCTTCAGTGGTATCAGAGCATAGGCTTGTTTTCTTATGTTTGATATAAACTGCATGAATTGTCTGTGCCTTTGGTGTTTTTGCGATGAACACCCCAAGGCTAGGCCTTGGATCGAGATTTTGGCTAGGGTTTCCTAACCGTAGCCGCCACCCTTGGTCCCCCCCCCCCCCCCCCCTTTATTTGCTTGATTTACTTGCCTTATATAGTGTGTTGTTATTTTGGTAATTGGATTAATTAAATAACTAGAACCTCCTTTATTTTGGCTTGTAATTTTCGATCCTTAGGGGCCAAGATAATAAAATTAATTTGATTAATTTCATAAGATCTATCTTAGATTTAATTAATTTAATTAATTGTTAATTAAAAGATCAATTAAATCAGCTTAAAGATTTAATTTAATTTTTCAAAAATTCCTTAAAATTTGCGAAAATTATATTAAAATTAAATCTAAAATATTTTAATAAGATTAAAATATATCTTATATATTTATGATTAAAAGTTAAATATTTATATATAAGAAAATTGGTTAGTCTTACCGCTAGTAGGCTTCATTCACAAAACTGTCCTATAAAGAGGGTATAAGGCGACTGCCTATAAAATGGCAGTCTAATGGGTATCCTCTCTTACCCACCGCTCTCCTGGTCAGTCGAGTGTCGTTAGCCGAACGGGTTTGATAGAACCGCTAAGCCTCTTAAAAGTATAATGATGTAATTGAAAGTACTAGAACCTTAAACAAAACCCAATCTAGTTACTTTAGGATAAAAATGTGAATTGGTGCTAATCCATGGAATTGCACATTGTACTTTGTGGAACGTTGGTGGAGCGTGTGTGGTTTACAGGCACGCCAACTGGGGTCCGCAAAGACTTGCAATGGGTTTCTCGATTTTGTCATTATTAACGGAGCGTGTGTTGTTAACTGGCATGTTAATTAGAGATGGCAATTGACTTCGAGAGTACCGAGCGAATTTGCATGGTTATTCACACCCGGTTTGTGATCCTCGGCATCCCAGTCACAAACAGTGGGGCACATCCGAGACTAAACATGCCATTGAATAGTTCAATGTGTCTCAACAGATCTAGGAATTTCATAAGATGAAATTGATAAGTGTATTATCTACCTTAATGACCATTATGTTGTGATTACGGCATCCCTCTTCACACCATAGTTGGGGTATTTTGGGTCCTAGCCTTAATAAATAATATATTGAGTAATTATTTAAAAGGATTAATTAAACTAATAAAAAATTCTGTTTATTGTAAATGTCTGAATCAAGTGTCTATTCTCCTCCCTCTCCCCCTTCACCCATTTCTGAGAGCATCAGAAAGCACCTGCTAAATATGGAAAGGCTGACTGGCCTTAACTGTAAGGAATGGCTTCGCAATTGGAGACTGGTTCTCGGCATTGCTGGCAAGCTACATCTCACCGAGTATCCGATCCCGGTTCCACCGAAACAAGTCATCATAAAGAGCCTTTATGATAAGCATGACTTATTAGTTGATGAATCCGAACATGCTATTGACCATTGACCCCGAGTTCTGCAAGGATTTTGAATCCTTGGGGCCATATGATTTAATGCCATCAGTTGAGGAAAAGTTCCAAAAACCGGTTGAAGAGGAACGAGCTAGGATCTTCAAAAGACTTGCAGAGTGTAAGTTAAAAGAAGGAAGTAGCATCGATTCGCATGTTCTTCAGATTGAAGCGTACATAGGCGAATTGTACAAACTTGGTTATTCCATGAGTCAGGAGTCGAGTGTTAACACTCTACTAGCTTCACTGACCAGTAAATACGATCTGTTCATTCAGACGTATAGAAAGGAAGACCAGAAAAAGACCTTAATGGAAATGCGTCCACTATTGACTTTATACGAGTCACTCTTGGACAGGCATAGGTCCAATGGTTCAGCTACTTCTGGATTAACTCCAGTGAAAAGACGCAGCAAGAAACGATCCAGATCGTCTGGACATGTCTTAAACTGGGAATCCACAAAATCGGATACAGTCGCGGAAAGATTGGAAGACGCTCCAAGGTCAAAATCTTTTGAAAGCTCAGGTATATCTAAAAACCTTAAAACTCATGTTCCATAATTCCTTGATGCATAATGTGATAGTCACATTTTGGTTTGTATGCAGGGAATCAGTAGGGTACGGGACATTGGCGCAAAGGAGCACATTTGGATTGGATTTCCGGCTCATGCAGTTTTGAAGTTTAGTTAGATGTTGAAATATTGTTATTAGCTTTCCAGATGCGTATGACATTGTCTATCATATAGTACATTGTTCAAGGATTTTTTTTTAATAAAATTGTCGTTTAATTTCTTTTAACACCTGTTGTTTGAAGTATCCTTGAAATGTTGTATGATTGTGTTGAATGCATGATTAGTAATAACTTGAATATTGATACATCCAAAGTGTTTGGATTTAGGAATTGTGTCCCTTATGATTGTTAAGATAAATGTTGTAAGAATCAATTCAACCAAAGGTCCAGTTGGACAGGACTTTGGAATCATTTGACTTAGAGTCTCATGATGAATTGAGTTCTTAATGTGTCAAGAAATGAATCACCCAAAGATCTAGTTGGACAGGACTTTGGAATCATTTGACTTAGAGTCAGATGATGATTAAGTTCTATATTAAGCGCATATGGCAAGAAATGAATCACCCAAAGATCCAGAGGATAGGATTTTGGAATCAGTTGACTTAGAGTCAACTGAAGATTGTAAGTCTTGAACAGAATTAACAAAGTCATAAGTTTACATAGATATGTAAAAGGCATTAAGATTAGGAGCAACGGACACATCAGTTGCTGTGTATTGCTCGAATCTTCAAATAGAACACAATTGTTTGTACTTCACAATATTTGTCATTCGATATAACGAATATGGCTTCGCTTATCAGAATAAGCGATTGAATTGAAACCTTGAACAGTTCAAGGACTTCAAAGGAAGTACAAGATCCACAGAACCCGAGTGACAACATAAACTAAGAAAATGTTTCACAGTTCGTCCTCTTCCAAGAACATTAATAGCTATAATGTGTCTTAGGGAAGATGATGGAGCATTGGTCGAAACAGTTCGATCCCCAATGTATAAGATACATTGTAAATAAATTTCCGGTAAATTAATCACTAAACCAGTCAGACCACATAAACCATATTCCGACCGTATCTTAGACTAAGTAGGTTTTGTAGACACTGTCTGAAATGTAAAGCTGGGATTGTCCCACTTGTACATTGAAAGTCCAGGGTCTTGTAGTGTTCGTCCGAACCTCATGACTAGCCTGAACCTGATCAGCAATGTCGTTTCACTGGCTATCCCTCTATACCTGTAAAAGAAGAGCTCTTTTAGAAAGAACTCATGTTCTTAGGAAACAGTGGGAGTTGGGACAGTCCTGAATGAGTTCAGGATTAGCCATGTGATAGAACCTTTAGTCATCACTAGGCTTAGAGCAGAAATCATATTTCTGTTTGAACACTGACATAATCTTCTCTTGACCAGTAGTACTGATCACCATCATAAGTGGTTATGATCGGGGTGACGTACCGATTGGTGGTAAAACACTATAGTTGGTATGGATTTACAATCCGACTACTTGGAAGCATTGGTGAGCCCGGTTGCTGCCAATTAAGAGAACCTTAGGACGAGATACAGTCTATGTGACAGTTTGATTGATTTTACAACTGGTCTTAGAACCAGTGGGAGTAATTGAATCATCAAAAGAAACCAACATGGACAGAAAAGTACCTTCAGAACATCTGGTTGAGTGAGACGATACTCAGAGTCAAGTAATTGACTCCGAGAGAAGCACTCTCAATAGAAGATGAAATCTGAAAGGATACTGCATATTGTAAGTCGTTAGTAGAGCGCGTGTGGATCACCGGCACACTAATGGGGACTCACAAAGAGTATGCTAGTATAAAGATACGTGGGCCCGGGATTACGCCATAGGCATCTCGCAAGAAAGGATATTCAGATTCTCAAAATATGCCAAAGGATTGGATTTTGAGAAAGGGCTGAAAGATACCCATTAAGATGTCAGAAAGGTTTGGATTCTCAAAATGTGCCATAAGCTCTAGATTTTGTGAATAGTCCATAACCGTGTCAAAGCCAGTGGGAGTGTCGCTGTTATCTATCTCCATATGTGTGTTACATAATGCTTCTAGGAAACGTCTTTTTCATTACAAAGTGTAACGACTTGGTGTTAAGAGATGGATCGCTATGAAAGACTTAATAAAGATACGGCATGCTCAGGTGGTTACAGAAGTCTATGAGATAGATTGAAACTCTGCCAAGATGATCTTGATGAGACTCAAGATGCATAGCTCAGGAAAGGAGTTTCCTGTCATTGCAAAGTGTGATGATTTGGCATGAGAGATATAAAAGTTACCACATACTCACATAATCCATTGACATATATCAGATAGATGTTGTCATCAGTATAAACCTGGCCATAGTAAGCATGATCTTTATAAGATTCAAGATGCATGGAAAAGAGTCTCCGAAAGGAAATAGTTATTGAAAGTCGTGACACAAGGATTGCAACTAATCCTAGGATTCCAAAAGAGTTTGGAATAGGACTAGATCGAATCCAACAAGTTTCTTGGATCGATCAGAAGTGTCATGAACATGTCTTGATGACTTAATGCTTAGAGCATAGTGAGTCAGATTTAGGATATGACCTGGCTAGGAATACTTAATGGATTTTGTACATACATGAGAAATCATTGGAAAATGATTGGGGTGAATGTTGATAACAATTTGAAAAAAGTTTTCAAATAAGGACTTAATGGTTAAAGAATTTCGTTGGCATTCCGATGGAGCGCGTGTGGCTCACCGGTACATCGTAACACATCGAAATAGTCTTAGGGTGCAGTCATGTGAACTAAAGATCCCAAGAACCATGGAAAGTCACAATACATAAAATGGAGTTGTTAGTGAGAATGACAGTATGACCAAAATTGAAATATCATCGGAAGGATATCCGATCGGATGAAGTGTATAAATGTATAACATTTGAATACATGGAAAGAGTGAAAGGTCAAGTAGACATAGATACATAACACTAATTAAAAAGTTTAATAGGAATCTAGAAACCGATAATAGTTTTATGTAAAATACGACTTGGTGATTACCTCGTGGAGACTTGGTAATTAGGCAAGAGTAGCCACCAGTCAGATTTTATGTTTCAATTTTGCATGTTTCACTTCCCGAATAATTTGATTATTCAAAAGTCCACAGTCGCTCATACTTTTCGGGAGTAAGTATGAACGAAGACTGTCGTGAATTGGTTTGTAGATTGTCTAAGGAGTTAGACATTGCAGTAAGACTCCTACAACATTCACGAGTACTTAGAAATAGAGATTTGAGTATTGGATAAACCCGCGCTCAATAGATTGCTTCATGGATTACATCACGAGCAATGTTGAGACGATAACATCGTATGATCTTAAAGCAGAGACATATGAGTTGACATTTGCAAGTCGGTTGTGCATTGATAATACGTAAACGCATCGGTAACTCGATGTTATAAAACGCATTGTTGTGTACGATTTGATAAGTAAAAAACACAAGCATATGAGTCGAAGCTTATTCGTTCCTTGACCCTGATAGGGAAACAGATATATGTAGGCCTCTCGATGATTTTGAAGTTGACTAAAGTGCTGGCCAGCCGGGACTAAATTGATGTGTTCGATTAAAAGTCTTAAAGTCATAAGCAGAATCGGAGATCGGGAAACAGAGTATCGGACAGAGATTGATCTCAATCCATGTCTCGTGTCTGAAAATATCTTATTGAACGAAGGATCATATGATCACTTATCTATGGACAGAACTGACTGGGTCAGAGTTCGGCAGCAGTTTCTTGGAAGCTGCAGGTTGTTTATTAATTAGAAGATAAATTAAAGTCATAGACTTATCCAAGTGGGAGACTGTTGGATTAGGTGTCTAAGCCATGACTTTATATTTATATTTATCTTGTTAATTGAAGCAAAGTCCATTTGGGTTGCCCTCATAGCTGGAGGTTAGGATAGAGTTTAGTAGAGTAAAAGGTTGATTTATTAATTGTTTAATAAATCAATAGAATTAATAAAATGGTTTATTAATATATTTAAGTGTTAATATATTAATTAGAAACTATAATAATTAATTAAGATTTAATCTAGAATTAATTGGATTTAATTTAGTGATTAAATTAATTAATTAAAAGTGCAGGGACTGGTTTGTATTTATTTAATAGTTGAATAAATAACTGGCCAGTGGACAGGAGCCAAAAGTGGCACCAACTATGGAGGCTTCTCCATAGGTGGCGAAACCCTATTAGGGTTTAGAAAAGGCTTGGTCCATTTAGTCAGCAGGCTTGCCCATTTGGAGGCTCCTTAGGGTTTCAGCTGTAACCCATGGAGGCTATAAAAGGAGGCACCTGGCCACCCTAAAACCTGCACCATTTTCAACCAAGATTACTCTGTTGAATTGTCTTCTCCAATCCTTTGGGTGTGACACCATTTGAGGCAGGACACTTGTGCTGCTAGCTTCAAGGATCATAAGATCAAAAGGTTGGTTTTCTCAGTTTTGATCTTTAGAAATAATTGTTCCCTTTAGGTTTTAGTTTATTATCTTCATAAAAGAAAACATAGATCATATTAGGGTTGCATGTGAACCATAGGAATTATTTGTTCATTGATTGCATAGAAAACCCTTCACTTAGGTGGGTGCCATTGTGGTGAGATGGACTTATGAGGTGGACAAGGGTTGGGATAGTTGCATTGCATTTGCATACCATGACATTCTATTTTGAGAGAAACTTATGATGTATTTATTCCAAACTTTAAATGCGTAAGAAATTATTGTTGGAGGTTGTCTCGAGTGTTAAGGTCATCCTTCACACTCATAATGAGATGACCTCGGGTAACTCACTAGGCATTTCAATTGCCTAACTATTTTGATGTGTACTCAGGTTATGAATAAGAGATTATGGCGAGGCGAGGACTTTTAGAAGACCACGGTTTGTGTGGCCATTTGAACCATGTTTTGTACTGAATTTATGATACCACCTCGCTACATGTTTTAAACCACTTTTTAGTTGTTTTGGGATCAATTTTCCCCAATGATGAGACTATTTTTGAATTAATGATATCTTTTATGATAAATGATGTTTTAATTATAAATCCGTAGCGATGGGTGTCACAATAAAGAAATGGTTTGAGGCCCTTATCGTTCAAAACATGTGTTAACCACTAAATTTTAGGATGTCAGGCGACAAGTTATGAAGTTCAACGGGTTGTTCCACAAAAAAAAAACCCAACATAAAAGTGGGCAAGCCATTTTCAAGAAGACGCTTGCGATATTTCGAAATGAGAATTACGAAAATGCGTTCAAATATATTGAGTTTTGGAAGATCATGAAGCGGTGAAAAGAAAGGCATGAAGTGAACAATAAAGAAGCATGTAAAATAAGAAAAAGCTACACAACGTCCTTGGATGCTCGTGTCAACATAGATTTGAACGAGGACACCGACGAGCTTGAATTCCCGGAATTAGCCTTACGAATTAATAGAGATAAGACGATACAGAAAGGCTATTCATCTAGTGCATCATGATCGCACCAAAGTGACTATATTACAGTGAAAAGAATAGAGTTCCAACATTATAATATCAAACTAGACGCATGAATGGAGTTCGAACAAGAAAAACAGGCAAAAAAACCCACCAATAAAAAAAGGCTCAAGCAGATAAACAATGACTAAAAGACATGAAATTTTTTACGACAATAAAAAGGATCTCGAAGGAGACACACTACAAATGGTGTTACAATACAAAGAGGAAATTATGAAAAAAATACCAATATACTTGTTTTATTTTATATTTTATTTTATATTAGATTTTAGATGTATTTTATAATACTATTATGCAATTCTTTTATTTAGTTTTCATTAGTGAAGTATTTTTTTATTGATTTTAGTATTATTTAATTAAATTATATTTTTTATCAATATACTTATTTATATTAGTTATTTAGTTATTTAAAAAAAATGAAATGAATATGAAATATGATCATTTTCAATATTTAAGGAATAATAGGGGAATAAAAGAAAACATACGGGTGTGGAGGAAAGAAGAAAATGAAAAACAAGCAAAGGAGTGTTCAAAACTAAAAAAGAAAATACAGGAGATTGACCTTCAAGCGGAATCCGGGCAATCTCAGTTAGATGTAGTGAAAATTAGAGCGGATGCAGTGCAGCGCTTAAAGGAGATTGAGTCGAACCGTATTCTCGATCTGCGCCAGAAATCAAGAGTTAGATGGGCACTAGAAGGAGACGAAAATTCCCGATTCTTCCATGGGATCATTAATAAAAACTACAGAACACAAAGGCTTAATGGACTCAACATCGGGGGGCAATGGATTTCAGATCCGGAGTTGATAAAAGCGGAAGTCGTCAAATTCTTTGAAACAAAATTCTTTGAGCCGGATCAACATAGGCCGAAATTTGTAAGCGATGGATTCCGGAAACTGGAAGATTCTCAAAAAAGCTTCCTGGAAAGCCCAATCACATTAGATGAAATAAAAAATGCGGTGTGGAGTTGTGGCGTGAACAAAGCCCCGGGGCCGGATGGGTTCTCATTGGAGTTCTTTCGGAAATTTTGGGATTTTATCAAATCGGATGTGTACATGGCAGTCAAACAGTTTGAAAAATCGGGACGATTTGATCTGGGCTGTAATGCATCTTTTATAACGCTCATTCCGAAAGTGACAAACCCGTTAAACCTTGGTGATTTTCGCCCGATCAGTCTCATTGGAAGTGTGTACAAGATCATTTCTAAAGTATTGGCGGAAAGATTGAAATTTGTGATCTCCACAGTTATTAGCCCGGAGCAAACTGCCTTTATCAAAGGTCGATCAATCCTTGACGGCCCTTTGATAACAAATGAGATCCTGTCATGGCTGCGGAAAAATAAACGGAAGGCGCTTATGTTAAAAGTTGACTTCGAGAAGGCGTTTGATTGCATTAGTTGGAGATATCTAGATGATGTTCTTGAACAAATGAACTTTGGGGCCATGTGGAGAACTTGGATTCGAAGTTGCCTTTCATCCGCCACTGTTTCGGTCCTTCTAAATGGGTCACCAACTAAACAATTCCGGGTTGAGCGTGGGGTTAGGCAGGGGGACCCACTTGCCCCTTTTCTTTTCATCATTGCTGCTGAAGGCCTGCACTGTGCATTGGAATCCGCCAAAAAGAAAAATATCTTCGATGGCATTCAGCTTCCTAAGGGTGGACCTGCTATCTCCCACCTTCAATACGCGGATGATGTAATTTTTTTCGGTGAATGGTCAATCCCGAACGCGCGTAACCTGGTTCGCATCTTGAGGTGTTTTGAAATGGCTTCGGGCCTTAAGGTTAATCTCAACAAGAGCAATATCTTTGGCATATCTTGCTCTCAACAGGAAACAGAATTGGTGGCGCGTTTAATAAACTGTCAGGTTGGGTCGTTCCCGCTCTCGTACTTAGGACTCCCTATTGGTGTTCCTATGGGTCGATCAATACATTGGTCTCCGCTCATTGAAAAATTTCGAGCTAAACTCTCGAAATGGAAGGCGGGATCCCTTTCTTTCGGTGGTCGTTTAACCCTATGTAAGTCGGTGCTAGGCGCTCTTGGCTCGTATTTCTTTTCGTTGTACAAAGCCCCGGAGAAAGTTCTGGCAGAATTAGAGAGGCTCCAAATGAAGTTCTTCTGGGGTGGTAGTGGTGATAAGAAGAAAATTGCTTGGATCGGTTGGCAGAAAATCCTAAGCTCAAAAGAGAAGGGTGGTCTCGGTATTGGGAGTCTAAAAGCCCAAAACGTGGCGCTGCTTGGAAAGTGGTGGTGGAAATTCATGAATTCTAGTCAAAGTCTCTGGAAAAGCGTCATATCATCTATTCACAGGGTCAATGGGCTGTTGGATGGTTCGACCAGGAACAAGACGGGCTGTTGGGCTGCCATCGCATCGCTCCCGGCAAAGCTTGCAGGTCTTGGCTTGCAGTTTTCTGATTTCTTCGGAATCGTTCAGCTAGGCGACGATACTTCTTCTATTTCTTGGGAGCTGGATAGGACCCGGGGCTATACAGTGAGCTCATATTCCAGATACTTTGATGATCAAAGGTTGCCAAATGGAGGGACAAAATAGGAATGGAACAATCTCCTTCCCCGAAAAGTCAACATTTTAGCTTGGCGAGCGCTTAACGGAAAGCTCCAAACGCTGGAGAACCTGAGAAGAATCGGTATTGGTGTGCAGCCAAACTGCAAGGTTTGTAATATGGGGCCGGAAAATGAAGCTCATATTTTTGTGCAATGCGCTTTAGCTAAGCAGGTCTGGAACGAACTAAGGAATTGGTGGTATTGTCTTGGTCCTGATCCAACTTCCTGCTCAGTTCTCATCAACAACAAGAAGGATTTTCTTGGCCCTGCTTGGCTTGCGGAAATAAACGAGGCGATATGTCTAGTCTATGTTTGGGTGCTCTAGTCATTTCAGAACAATGGAACCTTTCGAAAGGTGGTCAAAACAGATTTAGAATTGGTGGCGGAAATTCAGATTCTGGCTCATTTGTGGATCAATACAAGGAAAACCAAACGAAGGAAGCTGGAGTGGGTTAGGTGGGCAATTGATCCGGTGTTAGAAATTTCTAATTCTTTTTCTTAATGTAATTTTGTAACTGACTTTTGTTGATTTAGGCTTAGCGTCTTGCTGCCCTTTTCTAATGCATTGCTGCTGTTAAAAAAAAACACATAATTGACAGTAAAAAAAATAAGAAAAAAAATTGGACAAATGATATGTAGTCCCTTGATATTTTGAATTTTGACCTTCCTATGTATTAGAGAAAAACATATCTAAAATGAAAATCAATTTGTATGTAACATTAAATAAGCAAAGACATATTAGACATAAAATGAATGGATAATGACTTGAAGGATAAGGAACTTGTAAATTTGTTCACATTTAATCACTGAACTTATTTTGTGCTTGATATATCCATCAACTCTTTAAAATTGTTCACGTTATGTCCTTATAATAGGTGATGGAAGGTTTATGCTGATTTGACATCCTAACATCCTAGACGACTTGGAAGGGTAACAAACTTCTATAATTGTTCATATTTGGTCACTGAACTTATTTTTGTGCTTGATTTTTTTTTTATAATTTTTCACATTATACCCTTATGACGGGTCATAGAAGGTTTATGCTTATTTGACATCTTGTGTGACACTAGAAAGCTGAGACATATTTAAGGGACAATGGTATTTAGTTGCGGTTCGCCTTTTGTGCCCTAATCTACAAGGAATGACAGTTCAATCTTGCAATGTCTTCCCCCCTTCAAATTTCTCTCAAGTTCGTAAGTCTTCTAGTATAAATTACCATAATCGTTGTGATTGTGGTTTTCTTTCACGTATTTGAACCTCAACCACGTAAAAAAAAAACCTAAGTAGGCGATTCTTGGTGTACTATAACTCACAAGTAAAGTCCATTGAGTTTTTTTCTATGGTTGAGGTTCGAATTATGGTAATTCATACCGGTTGAGGTTTTTTTAGTGGACTTACGTATGAATTATCGCATATCAAGAATCGCCTACCGAGGTTCTTTTCTATGGTTGAGGTTCGAATGCGTAAAGAAAAAACCACAATCACAACAATTATGATAATCAATACTAGAAGTCTTGCGAACTTGAGAGAATGATGAGGACGATGAAGACATTGCAAGATTAAATTATATTTCCTTATAGATTGGGGCACAAAAAGCGAATCCCATCTAAGGACCACTGACCCTTAAATATGTCTCAGCTTTCCGATGTTACGCAGGATGTCAAATAATCATAAACTTTCTATCACCGGCTATAAAGAGATAATGTAAACATCGAATGTTTAAGAAATTCATATTACACTCTTTTTATATATTATACTTTTATAATAAATAACCATCTAAAGTGGATCTTCCAAATGATCATCTAATATCATAACCAGGACTTTAATTTAATTAAAAACATATAATATTGGTCAATACTGGTTCCGAAATTACCCTCTTTAAAATAAAAGATGATAAATTTTTTTTTACTCGTATTATCCAAATAACAATATATTTGATTAATGCCCTTTATTGCTCAAACAATAGCCCAAATAGTTTAGACCAGTTGCAGTTACAAGAATGGGCAAATTCGTCCACTAAAAAATAACCCCCAACGCCCACTCCCAACAAACATCACTCAAAACCCTAGCTTCATTCTCCACCCAGCGCCGCTACGAAAAAATCACCAATCACCAATGACGACTGGACTCAGGAAGAACCGTAAGAAACGAGGCCACGTGAGCGCCGGACATGGCCGTATCGGAAAGCACCGCAAGCATCCCGGAGGTCGTGGTAACGCCGGAGGTATGCACCACCACCGTATCCTCTTCGACAAGTACCATCCAGGTTATTTCGGTAAAGTCGGTATGAGGTACTTCCACAAGCTTCGTAACAAGTTCTACTGTCCTATCGTCAATGTCGATAAGCTCTGGTCTCTCGTACCTAAAGAAGCCATGGACGCCGCTACAGCCGATAAAGCACCGGTGCTTGACGTTACTCAGCTCGGATACTTTAAGGTCCTTGGTAAGGGAATGTTGCCTAGTTCGAAACCAATCGTTGTAAAGGCTAAATTGATATCGAAGACTGCAGAGAAGAAGATCAAAGAAGCTGGTGGCGCCGTCGTGCTTACCGCTTAGGGTTTGTTTTACTCTACTTTCTAATAGATCTGATATTTTTTATTTCAATTCGAATGTTATTTAACTTGAAAATATTGATTAGTTTTATGCAAGACATTCTACTTTGATTTCTTTTTATTATAGCATGGCACTTCCAGTTTTTTACATTAAGACATTGTATTTTCATTATTCTATCTAATTGTAGCATTGTACTTTCGAAAATTTCCATATTAAGATAATTTCAAAAATCTACACAATTAATAGTTACAACATTGTACCTACAACTTTTCATATTAAAACATTGGGATTTGTTGTAAAAGTAAATTATGATCTTCTTGTTGTGATATTTGTATCCTTGGCCCTTAGAATAAAACCAAAAACAATGAATTAGGCTAAAATCTGAAGAAAAAAATGGTTTAAAATGCCAAAATCATTACAAATCAAGGACCATAAATCTTGAAACCATAGTAGGGGTGAAATGGTCAACTTGAACACATTTATAACATGATAAATTTGTACTTTCATACATGCGTGTGACTACACAAACATATATACTTCCACGCATCAATTATTGCATTAAAGTCGTTATTAGATCAAGAAAGCTTTCCAAAAACGAACCGTCTATTAGATTTCAATCTAAACAGGCACCAAAAGCTTGAAAAATACAAGAAATCAACAAAGTGGTGTATACAAATAATATGATAAAAACTATACAGATCACGAAAATACAAATCAAACAAATTATAGATCACAAAAATACAAATCATTTGGTAAATCAATATAAAAGGAAAAAGAACTTAATACCAGGTAGAGACTTGAGAGGTGAGTGTAGAGAAAATGCATGAAACATTCTTTGAGACATTCTGTCGAACACTTCGGGTGTATGTTCCATCAACTAGTAACTCTTTGAACCCATCTTTTGTGTGTCTATGGTTCCAAAAGCCATAAATAAATAAATAATAAAACGATTCTCAAAACCGTTAACCCCTTCAAATCAAATATGGTTTAGGCAATTCTATAAAATAGAAGGAAAATTTATTGTTAGATCATATCAGTAATGTCAATTTCTTTTATCTTGGAGAAATCTAAAGTCGTAAAGATGGTTTTAAAGTCAATATATCTAGTATTTTAGAATAAGAATAAATATTTCGATGTTCCTTCTCTTAATGCTCAGATCCTCTTTCTATTTTCTTTTTGGTTCCAAAGCAAATATTAGATCAAACATTTGAAATAAAAAATCTGCAAACCAACCCAAGATGAAAACGTAGATGCTTTACCTACTAGGTTTGCCCCAATCTGGAGACTCGATTGTGTTCTTGAGAGATGAGTCCATTGATCTTCGTCGAGAGGTCAGAGATGCACACACCAAAGAGACCATCGACTGCCCGGTAGAAGGGAATGATACATATATGTTAAATTTGAAGTATATCAATTTCTTATTAGTTGTTGAATACGTGGAATGATTTACGGTTACCTAAAATAATTGTATGTGATTGATAGGAATTGCATAAAATCAGGGATGAAACTATTTTGTGAAATACGTTTCCTGTAACATTCTATGAGCGGGAAAAAAAAAAAGAAGTGTGAATTATAGAGGGGCACGTGTCCTTTGAGTTGTCAATGGCCTCTTGATCAAGTGGTAAAGGCGTCGCCCTCCCTCTTTGAGGTTGATGGTTCAAGTCTCGCTAGAGACATATGTGGATTCAGGAGTAGTTTAGGAGTAGGAGTAAGATATATTTGCCGTTCTAATTTCTAAACAAGCGTGTCCTTTGAGTTAGTCGTTTATTAGATAGTATAGATTTGACGTCGATCAGAATTGAGCTAGCCATTCTTTTTTCGTAATAGAGTCGTAGCACAGATTTATTTTATTTTTTATTTTGTTTATGTATTGGCACTCCTGTTTCCACAAAAAGAACTTTGGTTGCTTTCTGTGGTTTATCAAATAGTAAGCTAATGGTTTATCAAATAGGAAGCTAATGAATTATGAATCTGTGCTAGAATTGTGTTACAAATGCATGTTTAAGTGTTCTTGCTGTGTTTTGACCATCTTATTCGTCCCTTTACATATTAAAATCTCATAGAACTACTTAAAGATTGGCATGAATCATTAGTACCATTAAAATTTAATGATGATCGAAGTCGCTTATCATGTGCATTACTCTTCATGGACATCTCTAACATCTCTATGCTATCAAACTTCACTTGCTTTGAAGACATTTACCTAAGGCTTTGGTTAGACGCCCCATACGCCCTCAAATGCTGCATGATGAACTAGGGAATCAATACTTTTTTCTTTTTTAAGGAACTTCTTATTCCTTTATCACCCAGAGTTGTAAAAATATCATCGGTGGCCGACTAGGCACTTGACAGCCTGTTGTTGAGTAGGATTAGGCTGTTGTTGAGTAGGATTAGGCTATATTAACATCATTGAGAATTTGGCAACCTATAATTCGCGAAATATACGATACCTTTTGGAATTGCATTAAGGAAAAATTCCACAAACTAATGGTTGTCAAACCAACAGATGAAACACCAATTTCATACCACGTAGAGGGATATGAACGTGAAAGTGTCCAAATTTAGTGACATATTCAGCAACCTATTGGCGACTTGGAAAAACAGGAAAAACAACAATGATATATTCAATAGAGATCTTGAGGAATATTGTCCGACAAACAACAATAGATCCCCGTTTACGCAAATTGAAACTTGAAATATTGTTAGGAGTTTGCCAAGGTGGGCGTTGGTCCTCTTGATTAGCCAAATCAAAGTGTTATGTTTTAAGTTTCGTTTATGTAACGTAGTTCATGCTAATTTTCAATAAAAGTATTATGTTTTATTTTATATTTAAAGTTTTCAGATTAATGTTAGTTTTGAAATAATTTAAAAAATAAATAAATAAAGTCGGTGTGGGGGAAGGTATGTGTATAGAGGAAATACTGATGTGGTACCGATGTGAAGTATGAGTGTATGGGGAAAATATGTCTAGTAGCCTTAGTGGTTACTGTCCCTATTAATTGGACTAAGGAAAAAGTCGGTCAAATTTGGTCAAAAATTGGTGTAGGTGGTCAAATCCAATCCAATCTAGACGCTAGTTTGTTACTATTATACGTAAGGCTGATGGGTGCTGATACCATTGATATCCACTCCTCCTAAGCAAAGAGAATACATGTCATTAGCATGTAAGACATGTGAGGTGGCGTGGAGAGAGAGAGAGAGAGAGAGAGAGAGAGAGAGAGAGAGAGAGAGAGAGAGAGAGAGAGAGAGAGAGAGAGAGAGAGAGAGAGAGAGAGAGAGAGAGAGAGAGAGAGAGAGAGCACCGAGGTGCCGATGAAACCATTTCAATGCCATGCCTCCAATGAGGGGCGGTGCATTCTGCCGGCATGGGGTGGTTAGGATGCCGATGACATTAAATGGCTCTACACATTGTAGTCTAAATAAATGTAAGAACATTGCAACTATTTGTAATAAGCAATCCCACTTGAAGAAAATGTCAAAACTTATAAAATTTTGAAAATTTTATTGTTAATTAGTTTCTTATTTAATTATAGCAGCTTGTTTCACATTGTAAGAGCCCGATTTTATAAATATACATCTTTAATTTCAGTTACACAAACGCTTATTATCACAATATTGTTAGGATTTTTTTTTGGGATTTGTTGTCGTATTTTTCTGGAATTTGCTTTAATTACAAGTTGACATTCCTAATGTATTAACCATAAAATGTTCGATTTAATTTTTATAATAAGTAACAATAAGGTTGAAGATGATGGTGTTAAAATCGATGTTAGTAAGAATATTTTGTTGCTATATTAGGCGACATTCTCAAACTAATGAGCTATTAGGAGGTGTGCTGGTGTCTGGTCGTTTTTTCGAATATTTAATGTGCTAAATGTGGCTATAGATATTATTATATTGTAGCTGAGGATCCTCGAGAGGATCTTGAAATAAAGACATGCAGATTTACTAGGAAAACCATTGATCCTGTTGAGGAACTATGACAAAAAACATCGGGAGCCGGAAATGACTGGCTGTTTTATTGATCGGAATAAATCAAGTATAAGTGATTACAAAGTAGTAGCTTAAAAAAAGTAAGAAAGTTGCAGAGAGTGATCGTTTGTGAATTTATGAGTGCATTGCTTATTTATAAATAGTGAGCCTAACTAATTTCCAAAAATCTTGGCGTGATCTTTTGTGAGGATGAGCAAAACCAAACCGCAAACCCAAAAACCGAAACCGAACATAAAACCGACTTTATGGTTTTTTTTTTAAAAAAACCGAAATTTTCGATTTGGGTTCGGTTTTTGAATTGTCAAAACCGAAAAAAACGAATCCGAACCGATTTATATAAAATATTTAAAAAATATATATTTTTTACATATATTATTATTTACGCTTTGTGAGATTAGATAACAAGTTGTATCTGGTTGAGTTGGTTGAGGCACTGTGTAGGTTTATGTAACACCCGGCTTTTTAAAAACAAAATACACCCCAAATTTTTTTTCACTTTTAAACATAGTTTAAACATACAAAACCATAGTGTTATGTGTATAAGTTTATACAAAAAGGGTACAAGTGTATCAAGGAGTATTTAACATAAGTAATCTCCTTCTAAGCCGGGCTGCTACTACATCATGTCCTATCCATGAGCTACATCATTACCCTTAGCAGGGTCACGCTCACCTGCAGGGACATTTCACACATATTCTGTGAGCCATACAGCTCAATGAGTAATCATATAAACAGTTTAACGCGTATATATGTAAATAAGTTATTAAAATTCAGTACAATGTATATCCCTGTTTAAATCAATATTTGGATATCAATCCAATCTCCTAGCCATAAAGGCCGTTATTATTTGGATATCAAATCCAATCTCCTAGCCACGGAGGCCGTTAACATTTGGATATCTAATCCAATCTCCTAGCCACGGAGGCCGTTAACATTTGGATATCTAATCCAATCTCCTAGCCACGGAGGCCGTTTTAAACCACGTAGGTTTATATTGTATTAATTGGGTAACTTAACTAACTTCTAAGTTACCATTTCAATAGTTAAACCACTTCAAGTTGCAGGAGTTAAATCAATACATATCAAATTCGATACTGTACAGATTACTCACCTGGTTTTGAAGATCAATACAGTCCTAGCTAATGCCACAAAATTTACAATGATCCTTCAAGGTTTTCCAGCACCTACATAATCATATTCACACCAAGAAAAGGTGAATACCTTGTTTTCAACCATCTAGGCTTGAAACTTGATAACAATAGTTAAGACTCGAGATTAGAAGCAATTCAACACATCCCAAACGAGTGTACATGCACAAGTTCTAACTATTCACAGGTGGTCCTTTACCACCACCCGAAACCAACCCAAAATAAGGGAAATTAACCACCCCATCAGACTAAAAAGGTAAACCTTACCTTCAAGAAGCGAAATACCGAAGATTACTTCAATCTATCAAGTTCTAACCTTCTAATTTGGTCTTAATATGTTTTGGGGATGTTTTACGGGTTTGAGAGGGGTTTTTGATCAAGAGTTCTCCAAGAAAAGGGCTGAAATCGCAATTAAAAAGAGGTGGGGTTGGCACGAAACCCGACCCGTGTCAAGAAACCCGACCTGGGTTCGAATCCGCAGCACGACCCGTGCTGATACACCAGCCCGTGTTCACGTTACTTTCAATTTTCCTCCGACGGAAACCCGACCCGGTTTCTAAAACCCGATCCGGGTTTTTATTGCAGCTCGACCTGGGTTTTAAAACCCGCTCCGGTTTGACGTTGTTATGCCTTTGCTTCATTTTTACAACCAAAACACGACCCGGGTTGGCCAACTCGACCCGGGTTCTTCAGAAATGGTTTTAAGTTTTATTTTTCATCTTTCAACTAAATCTGGTTTAAACCATACGACCCGGGTTATCCCTTTATAGCGTTTTCCATGTGAAAACTCTATCTTAAATGTATTAAAACCATCTAACTTCTATAATATAATTTCATATCGAATTCAAAATAGGATTAGAGTAAATTTACTTACCGAAACTAACGTGGTGTTACAGTTTAGCTGAGGTCTCAAGTTCGATTCTTGTTAAGTGGCGTTTGTTATTTTGCGGAAGGACTTTAAGGTTTAAACCAGTTTTAAAAACTAAACTTGAAACTATCCCACATCATCGAACGAATGAAACTATTGCAATCCTCCACTTCTATATATATTTATTTCTCAAGTACTTGGCATAACTCAATGTTTGGGTTTGGGTTTGGATTCGGGTTAAAACCGAAAATCGAGAGAACCGAACCATTTGGTTTCGGTGTGGGTTTGGGTTTGAGTATTTAAAAATTGATAAATTTATTGGTTGTATTCAGTTTGAGGTAAAACCGACCCATGCTCATCCCTAATCTTCTGGTCCGGGATCCTCGATAACTCAGCCTTCTAGCCGTTGAATAGACTTGATTAGAACAACTTTCTTCGTGTTTCTTGACATTATATCGATTTGGCTGGGTCTTTGTTGACTCATTATTGACTTGAATCGAATAAGTGGCTGAACAAGCAACAAACACAACGATTAGTATCGATGAGCATTTTGACCAATACGTCATCTAGGATCCTGCATACGATCTTAGTGAAGATTTCTATCCGTAACAATTGCCCCATTTTCAACCTGAATTTAAAACGAAAAAGTTAGGTTTAAAAATTAGTTTTTGAAATTTCAAATTTCACGGGTATCGAGGAGTTGGTAAGACGGCTGACTTATTCATTCCAATACGACAGCGTTTTGTGGGTTCCCCGAAATACCCTAGACAGAAGGTGACATAAATACGGATGATCTCTCAACGTGATCAAAATTCTTCTTCGACCTTTTCTGCAAGTTCACTCTATGTACATTCTCTCTTTTCCCTTTATTCATTCTTCGTTCCTCGCCCTTCTTCTTTTTGGATCATGGGGAAGAAAAATTCCCATTCAAAGTCCTCCATTATCGATGACTTCGTCGATCAAGGTCTTTTAGCTAAGCCCGAGGAAGAAGTTAATTCTTTCTCGGATCAGGATACCGCCCAACTTGCTTCCAAAAAACTCTTCTCCCCATCTGTGTTCTTCAGGGCTTTCGATTCCCGCTTGAGGTCTGACTCGGTTTTTCTGAGTTGGATCTGGTTTCCCTAATACCCCGTTCTTCTTCGTCCACGTTTCCCATTTCCGCCTTTGATTTCCGAGTTCTTCCGAGCCACATGTATCACTAATTCTCAGGCAATGCCGATGGTTTGGAAGATTATGTCCTGCATTGAGTCCATTAACCAAGTTAAGGGTCAAATCTTGGGTCTGCCTGAGATTTCCTCCGTCTATGACCTACAAACTTTTTGTTCTACCAAGTTTTGTTCAAAATCAAGTTCGGTCAGACTTACATGATTCATAGGGCCCACTCGACACGATATCAAATAGGAAAGTCGCTTTTTCTTTGTTAGGAAGAATACTCTTCCGAATGCTATTGATTCCTCAAGAGTGGGCAACAAAAGATAGGGTTTTGTCGTTGTTGTTATTCTAACACTTTAATGTTGAACTTGTTATGCCTTTCTGCAAGACTCTAATCCCAAAAAGTCAAGTTCCGAGTTTTAAAGAGTCAGAGTGTAAAGCCCGAAACCAAGTATTGGGGTAAAGGCATGTAATTATGTGAAATAAGGACAAAAGTGGGAAAAAAGAGGTTAGCGCCGCTAATCCTAGGATTAGCGCTCTAACCTGAAGACATAGCAGATCAGTCGCGAGCCAGTCTAGAAAAGGTACATGTCTTGGACATATGCGAGGTTAGCGACGCTAACTTTCATGTTAGCATCGCTAATCGTCTTTGAGCGGGAAAACTCTATATTTTCGTGGATCTGAGTCATTTTTGAGTTTATAACTCATTTGGGGTCCGTATTTCTTCACTTCCAACCCTGAGAAAACCCCATGAAACACTCTCTAGCCTCCATTGATGTTCTTGGCTCATACTATGAAGTTTTGAAGGATATTTGGGAGTGAAGAAGGAGCAAGAGTGGATTAAGACTTTATGGATTTTTGGGGCTGAACAGGGGAGTTAGCGTCGCTAACTTCGACTGTGACTTTGTTGACTTTGACTGTTGACTTTTTGACCTGTTTGACTTTTGGTCAAACTTAAGGTTTTTGGATGCTGGTCCTATAGGACTATCCTATTCGGGATTTAGGAAGTTTTAAGTGGGGTTTATCCTTGTTAGGAAGTGCGTATTGTCGGGATCAAAGGACACTCGCGTCGGGTGCTATCTAGCTTAAGGTCGCGAATCAGGTGAGTTTTCTCACTATACTATGGGTGATATTGCATGCGTAGGTAGCCTTATTACTTTGTGTAATAATGTGTTGTAAGTGCCTTACGTGTTTGCTAGCAAAAGCCGATGACTATGATTGCCGGCGAAAGCCGAGGACGGATCGAGGAAAGCCCGTGCAGTCACACGATGATTGCCGGCGATAGTCGAGGATGGACCGGGGCAAAGCCCGATAGTTGCACAATATTGCCAGCGAAAGCCGATGACGATGTTTTGCCGGAGAAAGTCGATGACGATGATTGCCAGCGAAAGCCAATGACGATGTTTGCTGGCAAAAAGCCGATGACGATGTTTATGTGATGGTTCGTGTGGTATTTTTGGGGACTCACTAAGCTTTGTGCTTACCCTTTTACCCTAACTATTTTTCAGGAACCTTCTGGCTTGAGCTTGGAGCACGACGCGACTGTACCGCATCTGAGGATTTCACTGACTAAGTCTTCCGCAAGATAATGGTTGTAAATGTTTTCGGTAAATACGTTTTCATATGTTTAAAATACTGAGTTTTAATTTGAAGGGTTTTATGTGGCAACTGTTTTACTGTAATTAAGTTGTTTTTAAAAATGAAAAATTTTATTACAAAATTTGGGATGTTACAAGTTGGTAGCAGAGCCTTGGTTTGAGGGGATTTGGATGAACAGGAATGTGATTCGAGGATTTGGATGAACATGACTGGGATTCCAAACTCAAACCGGCGATTTGTAGATATTCTGAAATGATTTTCGAAGGAAAGATTGTTTTTAAATAAAATTTCTAAGTAGTTGGGTTGAATAGCATGTTGTTAGTCCAAACAATCCTAGATCTACTTGGTATCAATCAATCACACTAGATTGGTGCGGAATCCCAACGAGTTATAAATCGAAACACACAATGAAATTACTACAAACCTTCAATGCACACTATATTGATAATAGTCGGGTACATAAGGTTCTTTGATCGAATGACAATGAATCTATGTTAATGCTCCTCTAATTCGACCAACCCTACAAATGACAAGGAAAATGCTATTTATACTTAACCTATGACCTAAGCCCATCCACATCCAAGCCCACCGAAATCGTGAGAGGCCCAACCGAAATCCATGAGGATTTTGGTCATGCCACCACCGAAATCATGAAGGATTTCGGTCCAGACCGAAATCCCCCCTACAGTCCAATAGATTCTTCGTTTTAACCCAAAATCTCTTGAATTTGGTCCGATTAAATGCAAAGCTTAAACCAATCATAATTATGGCCCAGCAATCTCCCCCTTGGTTTAATGCTTTCATTTAACTTCGAGCTCTGTCTTGAACATGGTTTTCGGTTGTACACTGTGTTAGTTCTATATGCCCAAGGATGATCATAAAATGATATTACTAATAATACATGATCCTATAGGGTCACACTGACAACAAGTTTGACACCAAATTGATCATTTAGAACGTTAAATTTGATTTAACATCAAATGATACTAAACTTGCAATTTAATCTTGTAGGTTATTATTATTTGAGGTAAATAATAATAACTACAAAATTAAAGGTTGATTAGTAATTCATATGTGATGAATTAATTAAGTGTAACAATTAAATTGTTTAAATTGTATTTTCTGAAGACTAAAGACGAAGTGTTTGGGAAGTTCAAGGAGTGGAAGACGATGATTGAAAAACGGACCGGGAAATCTGTCAAGACACTCAGAACAGACAATGGGTTGGAGTTCTGCAATGCCCCGTTTGACAACTTCTGCAAGGCGGAAGGTATAGTGAGGCATCACACTATACGGCACACACCACAGCAGAACGGAGTGGCGGAACGGATGAACCAAACACTGTTAGCGCGTGCTAGAAGCATGCGGTTATATGCTGATTTATCAAAGAAATTCTGGGCGGAAGCGGTTATACTGCTTGCTATCTGGTGAACAGATCACCATCAACTGCAATCGACTTTAAGACTCCTCAAGAGGTATGGTCTGGAAAACCCTCTGATTATTCTGGTTTACGTATATTTGGTTGTCCGGCTTATGCTCATGTCAATGATGGTAAACTTGAGGCGAGGGCAATGAAGTGCATATTTCTAGGGTATGCACATGGAGTGAAAGGTTATCGTCTGTGGTGTACAGAAGAAGGGAGAACTCCAAAATTTATTAATAGCAGAGATGTGACCTTTAATGAATCTGCTATGGTGAACCAAAGAGGAGGTGATACAAGTCATGTAGGGAAAGATCAGGGTGCCAACCAGAAGGTGGAGTTTGTCACACAAATTCCAGACAGAATGGTGATAAATGAAGAACAGCATGTCGGTGATGATCAGCATAGACGTGATGAAACTCATGAACAGCCCAATGAGGATCAGTCTGGTGATGCTGAGGCCGATGGTGAGAACAATGAGGATGAATCTATAGCAAGGAGAAGAGAGAAAAGGAGCACGAAGACTCCAGCTAGATATGCTACATGTGTCACTAATAGTGATATTGGTTCTGTTGCATATGCACTAGCTGTTGGTGAAAACATTGGTACTGATGAGCCTCGGTCCTACAAAGAGGCGATGGCAAGTAAAGAAGGATCAAGCTGGTTGATGGCGATGAATGAAGAGATGCAATCTCTTGAGAAGAATGAAACGTGGGATCTTGTTCCATTACCAAAAGGAGTCAAACCGGTTGGATGCAAATGGGTCTTTAAGAAGAAGGAAGGAATTCCAGGGGTTGAACCCGCAAGGTTCAAGGCACGGTTAGTGGCGAATGGTTTCTCTCAAAAGGAAGGAATCGACTATCACGAGGTTTTCTCACCGGTCGTGAAGCACAAGTCAATTCGGGTTCTTTTAGCTATGGTGAGTGCGTTTAATCTGGAGCTTGAGCAGCTCGATGTCAAAACTGCATTTCTTCATGGAAGCTTGGAGGAGAAGATATATATGTCACAGCCTGAAGGTTTTCCGGGTTCTAATAAGGATCATGTGTGTCTGTTGAAGAAGTCTCTTTATGGTTTGAAGCAGTCTCCTAGACAGTGGTACAAGAGATTTGATTCGTTTATGACTTCGCATGGCTACATTCGGAATCAGTTTGATAATTTTGTCTACTTGAAGCAGTTGTCCAATGGGTCCTTTGTTTATCTGTTGCTATATGTTGATGATATGCTCATTGCAGCCAAGGAGATGGCTGAAATTAATAACTTGAAGAAGCTTTTGGCAAGTGAGTTTGAAATGAAGGATTTGGGTGCAGCAAAGAAGATATTGGGGATGGAGATTCAGAGAGACAGGAAAGCAGGGTTGTTATATGTTTCTCAGCAGAAATATATTGAGAAAGTCTTGCAGTCTTTCGGTATGGATCAGTCAAAACCAGTTGGAACTCCTTTGGCAGCGCATTTTAAATTAAACAGAAGTACTATACCAACTACGGATGAGGAAAAAGACTATATGAGTAGAGTTCCGTACTCAAGTGCAGTTGGAAGCCTTATGTATGCTATGGTCTGTACTAGACCTGATTTAGCACATGCAGTTAGTGTGGTTAGTAGGTTTATGAGTAATCCTGGGAAAGCTCACTGGGAAGCAGTCAAGTGGATCTTGGCGATACTTGAAGGGGGACTAAGGATATTTGTCTGGTCTATGGTGGTAATACTCATAGTAACTTGGTGGGATATGCAGACTCAGACTATGGTGGCGACTTGGTGAAAAGGAGATCGCTCACGTGTTATATTTTCACTTTGTTTGGATGTGCAGTCAGTTGGAAGTCAACTTTACAATCTACAGTTGCCTTGTCTACAACTGAAGCGGAATACATGTCAATGACTGAAGGTATAAAGGAGTGTATCTGGCTACATGGTTTGGTGGAGAGTCTAGGGTTGAAGGTGGAGAAGCCTGTCTTGAACTGTGATAGTGAAAGCGCTTTGTGTCTAGCGAGGAATCCGGTTTATCATGAAAAGACAAAGCATATTGATATCCGGTTAAATTTCATTCGTGACATAGTTGAAGAAGACAAGTTCTCAATCTTGAAGATCGATACCAAGGTGAATCCGGCAGATATGTTGACGAAGTCGTTACCCAAGGAGAAGTTCGAGCTATGCTTGAACTTGGTTGATGTTCACAGGAGGTAAGTCCTACGGGGCAAGCTGGCAGGAGACGAGAGGAAGTTTTTTTGGTTTCTAGAGCGAGGTGGAGCTATGTTGAATTCGCAATTCAAGGTGGAGATTGTTAAATAGTGAATTGAGAATTAAACCCGGATGAATTGTAAACACGCGCGCCGCGGCCCATTAAGTGTCCGCGTCGCGTGGGCTCGTGAACAGCTAGGGTACGGCTAGGGTTTCTTGTAATGCCTATAAATATAAAGGCTGGTCATTAGGGTTTAGTGTTGTTGAGCCGTCAGGTCGTAAAGTCTGAAGTCAGTAGTCAGAAGAGGCCGATTTACTAGCAATCTAGGTACGCTCTGTAACACCTGTATTTAGCTCTGGAATAAAGAATACTCTCTCCTGCCCGTGGACGTAGGGTCATCTTGGACCGAACCACGTAAATCTCTGTTGTCGTTACTTTGTGTTTTATATTTCCATATTTATATTCTCGTTATTATTCCTGGGCAATAGGCTATAGATTTAGGTCTATTTCCTAACAGTAAATTATTGGTACATAGTCAAAATCTAAAATTAAACTATCACCATTGGTAATTGTTATGCTTACGAGAAAAAAAAACAGAAGTAGAGGTTGGATTGGACGAAGCGAATACCGATAAGAAGAAGAAAAATAGAAGTAATGTTTCATCTCACCTTTTACGTACATACATATGCTTTTTATGTGTGTTTATTTTCAACATCGAATATTTTAATGATTATATCCACCCCATAAATCAATGAAACTTCTTGGCAAGATCTAATATTTTAATGATTACATTCAACATTTAAAATGGTTGAATGTCTAGTTGTGAAAAAAGTTCAATATCATGGTTTGGGTAAAATGGTAAGTGGTGAATAATTGATCAACACTACTGTATGACAGAACGAAATCATATACATCGAAATTCAACTTTCAAGTTGAGATGATACACACTCTTATAATTTTCCTTTGATTGTATTAGTTAGTTTTAATCATCGATGATGAATAGTATTAATCATTAATGATTAATACTGTAACAGTCACTTTCTATTAACGGTTATAATCATTTATGATTAATGATATCACAGTATAAAAGATTAGAACAATTTTAATAATATCTAATCATTAGTGAATTTGTATACACCTTATAGTCTGGAAATTATTTTTTAACATCATTGAACTTGATTTTGCAGGTGTGAATCCAAGAATAACAATGATCACGAGTGCCGACTATTGGTTTTTGTGTGTGATGGTAGCAACAAGAAAAATAGGCTTCGATTGATTCAATAAAAGTGCTCACATTGAGATGTATTTTGTAACTTTTATTTACATTGTCTTTTATTCATTAATGATTACAAATGTCTTGTTTCCTTTTTATCTTTGTCTTATGATTACAATTGTATTAATTTAGTATTTATTGTTACTTGTAATCATTCATGATTAACACAATCATATCAAATATAAATTTTAAAAATTTCTCAAGAAGTTCATTTTTATGTATATATTTTATTCATTCATGATTACAACAAAATTTTGTATAATATCTATAAAAATACTGTTAAAAATTAAATCACTAAAATTATAAAATATATTTTTTCTATTCATTCATGATTGAAACCGTGAAAAAGAAGGATCAAACTATTAAAATTTCGAATTTTGACAAAAGAATTGATAAAAATATTTTTTTAATCTTCTGTTAATAAACTAACAAAAAAATCAATTAATTCATTTTATTTTAGGTAACGGCAATAGTAATCTCTATAATCATGGAAACTGAATAAATTAATCGCATGATTATAGCAAAACATAATTATTTAGGATTTTTTAATTAATTAGACATATTGTTAAATTACTATAATATCCATATAAAATGATTGGTCCAGAATCATTTCTCGCATTCTTAACCTTTTAATCCATCATTTTTGCATTCTCAACCTTTTAATCCTTCTCATTTTAACCTCTCCCTATATATATATATATATATATATATATATATATATATATATATATATATATAGTATATATATATATATTAGTAAATTACATATTTTTTAGTCGACTATTCTTTTTTTATATGGTTTGAAATGGATCTTTTTGGATACGTTTTATATTACTAACTAGATAAATGTAGTAGCGTTACACAAGTTAAAATTTTTGATATATATTTGTTGTTGAAAATGGTTATGTGGTTTACATTTACTATACAAGAATCATTTTTGCACCAAGTTGATATACAAATTTGCAACTACTTTGAACAATATAATATAAACATCTATTAGAATCATATTACACGGTTGCCTTTACACGCAGCTTGCAAATAAATAAAATCAAATATAATTTCGATATCTGTTATTTTAATATTACATATTTGACCATCATCTAATTTTGATCATGGTTATTATTCATAATATCAATCATTAACTTTTAAAATA